>JAMPIV010008135.1:0-102896 GCA_024509875.1 Oreohelix idahoensis | reverse complement strand
AGAAATATAAAGAGAAGAATGAAGCTTCTATTCCAGGAAGTCTCACATGAATTTATAGAAAGACAAGTATAACAACTGAGATCACCAAAGTTGTTTTACACTTATTATTCACCGCTCCTTCTGTGAGAAAAAAGTATTGACTCGTATTTTCTGAGCCTACAGCTGAAGGTGATTCAACAAAATATTGATTTTATAGCTTTGTGTGTGCTCTTTTAAATAAATGAGTCATACGGGTACAAATTCAATCACTAGTGATTAACTCAACCCTAGATTTATATGTACATATAAAACAGGTTTACTAATTAATTATTGGTTTAACAAGGTAAAATAAATAAAGGTATTTTATCAAATTAAATTTGTCTTCATCGGAAGATTTTAGTTGTAGGTAGATGAGAGAACAAAATTGTCCATTTGTTGTGCTAGAGTTCTACTTAGCTGACGGGGTGGGGTCTGCTGGAATCTGGTTCTGTCACTACTATTCTTCGTAACTAATTAATACACAGACTTGATTGCACAGAAAAGGCTGTCATTTATAAAATTGTCCGTTTGTTGTGCAAGTGTTCGACTTAGCTGACGGGGTGGGGTCAGCTGGAATCTGGTTCTGTCACTACTATTCTTCGTAACTAATTAATACACAGACTTGATTTCACAGAAAAGGCTATCATTTATAAAATTGTCCGTTTGTTGTGCAAGTATTCGACTTAGCTGACGGGGTGGGGGTCAGGTGGAGTCTGGTTCCGTCACTGCTGGTTCCCCGTAACGTTTGAACTGTTCCTTCTCTTCAGGGGTCAAATCTTTTGGCGGTAGCACGTTCTTTGCAGCAAGGTGGGGTAACTCCTCAGTTTACTTCGTCACGGCGTCTAGCGTTGACTTCGGGTAAATGGTATTAGTTATCCCTCAGATAGAAGACTTTACGGCTTACTGAATACTTCTATTTCCCCATGAGGAGGACCCTAAGGCGTGGGCTTCTAGTATTATTATGGGAGTTTTACACTCTCTAATCTTAGCAGCTACTCCTAATCATGCTGTAGCATGTTAACCATTTGTTAGTAAATGAATGAGAGAAGGAAAATGTGTCACATGTTGCAGGCACGTTGCTTGTCTATTCTTGAAGACAATATGGGTCAAACAATCAAAAAAATAGGAGCTTGCTGGAAAACTGATCAGTTTACTGTAGAGGATAAAACCGTACGAAGTGCAGGTTAGACTTAGTGACCGTACAAGTGTATGCAATGTCAGAAATGGATGAAAATGGTCTCATTTCATTCATGGAATAAGTAATTTGGAGAAATGTGCTAGTAAAGGTGTTAGTAAAACGAACGATACTGTGTTTTTCCTGATTAAAATTTGATATAAAATCAATATCAGAACCAATTACGGAAAACGACACATGGAAAGAAAGCAAACCTTACGGAGAATGGAAGAATATAATTCAAAAAGTCCTGGATAGAAAAGGTGAGCTGCACGAATCAGAGGCTTTGAATACCCCTCACACAGTTTCACTCAGAAAAGCTAAAACCAGATACTAAAAACAGAGTTATCAACCCTTGGTCTCTGATACGGTGGATGCGAGCCTATAAAAAGAAACAGCGGAAATTTCAAACTACACATGTACATCATAAGGACAAAAGGACGGAGGCTAGAGAGAAGCTTGTCAAGGCTAAAACATGTACCATCTTATGCCGGGCAGCGCAATCCCCACCAAACCTAGTCGTTTCTGCACTTTATAATTATTCTAAGAGGGTTCATATGTGTCATCACAAATCAGACGTCTAAGACTCCAGAACAATCATTGCATCCTGAAGAAACCCAGGAGCATCAGATATTGTCTGCTGGAATTCAGCTCTAGTCTACAACAGTGTTTGGGGTACTGGAGCAGGACTTCAGTCAACATTGTGTACATTCTTACTGAGGACAGGCATAGATTCGAATGTTACGTATTTCTGTAGCCAGTTCATGCAACCAAGTGGGAGAACCAATCAATGACTGTTAATGATGAACAGTGTCAAATATTAGCATAGCTAAGACACTAAAGTGAAAGGAACGTTTGCTGAACTTTTCAAAATTTACTTGGAAGACTCAAGGCCGAATTTTTTTTTTTAAGTTTAATACTTAGATTAGAAATTCACCATCATCCAAATTTTGTAATATACTTATCCATTGAGTTCCGTCATCCAACATTCACGATTCAGCTAAAAGAAAGAAGGATAGTGTACATATTAATTAATTCAAAATTGTAACTCTCTGACTTATTAATTTTATATTGTTGAAGTTTGAGTTTTATTGAATTGTTTGATTATCATAAGTAGTTACATAGCAAAGGTGGTGCGTTAGGATCTGACTTTACTCTGAATACTTTCTTAATCAGATACCTTCGCAGCCGTGACTATCCTGTGATACGAGTGTTCCTCTCCAACACTGGGACTTCACTCATTCAAGGCATAATTCTATTTCTTTTCTTCAGTAATACTACTGACACTATACACTTATAAAAACCTCTTGCTTCGTTCGTTCGTTCGTTCGTTTGTCGACTATGTTGTTGTTATACCCTGTTCAACCTGAAAATTGGTTATAATTGGGGTATATTGTGCGTGCTGTTTCTTCGGTGCTAGCAGGTTGATAGTCCTGAAAAGGACTGGTCCTAAAAAGGACCTCTAGCTGACTGTCTGGTTACCTCTTCTTTGCTTGTCTGTTCATGGTGTCGTGGAGTGTTCATGGGGTTTATCATATCCTGCCTCCCTATCTGGCTTGTGTGGTTTTGTTTGTTTTTGCCCTCTTCGTTTCTGAATCTTGTGTCTTCCTTTTCTCCTGTATCTGAGAAAGCGCTTTTTCTATGATTGCAGGTAGTAGTCTTTCTAGTGTTTCTTCTATGACTTCTTCGTTTGTTTGGTTGTTCGTATTTGTTTCCCGTGTGTTAGATGTAATTTCCTCTACGGCTCTTCGTTCTGCTTCGATTCTTTTTAGTATTTCTGAGTTTTCTTCCTTCAGTTCTGTCAGCTTCTTAACATCTCTTTCTATTTGTTGCTGTATTCTTTTCATGTCGTCCATCATTTCCCTAATGCTCTTCAGATCTATTACATCTTCACTGTCAATTTGTTTTTCGGGAGTCTGCCTGCTTTTGTTCTCGCCCTGGAGTTTCCGTTTCATTTCTTTTACTTCCGCTGTCAGCTGATGTAACTGTCTTCTGTCAATCGTGCAACATCCGCAGCCACTCTGTGTTTTGCCTCTTTGAAAGGTATGTTTTTGGACACGGCCTCCTTCAAGATGCTCTTTGCTTCATGAAACACAGGGCAGCCTCGGTACCTTGCCCCGTGGTTTCCGAGGCAGTTTGCACAGGTACGGTTTGAGTTAATCGCTTTGTAATTGATATCCTTCATCGCCTTGGGACAGTCGCGATATGGGTGGCTCCCCGCACAATACCGGCAAACTGTGTCTCTTCTGCACGTTTTCTTGGTGTGGGAAAACTGCTGGCAGTTAGAGCACTGCATGACCGGAGGGATATATGCCTCTGTCCTTTTTGAAGTAGTTTTTAGCGTCAGTCTCTCAGGTCTTGTCGCTCCATCAATAGTTACAACCACGAGATTGGTATCTTTTCCATTCCATGTCCTTAACCTCTCGACCTGTATGACCTGGGCACCTGTGTTTTCAGCTTGTAGGCAACCCTGGACTTCGCTAGCGGACCATCTTGTATCCACCCCTCTTAGCACCAACTTCTTTGTTGTCTTGCTGGTCTCCATCACTACTTTTATCTGGTGAGGCAGCATGAATTCTTTCGGTCCGGCCTCCAGTTCTGTCATCAGCGAAGTTGTTTTATCCGTGCTGTTGAGCGAAAGCACGACTCCCTTTTCGTGCCTCCGTACCTTAGAGATGCCTCTCCTGCCAGTTATTGCCTCTAGGATGCTGATATCTTTGTCATCTGGTAGGGCCCTGAGTGAGGCCTCACCTCCAGACATCTGCGTGATCTTAACAATCCTCTCCTGTAGTGTCTTGTGACAACCGGCATTGCTTGGTTTGTGCAGGTGGCACGTTCTGATTTCCGTCTGCGTTAGAGTGTGTGGTGTGTGGAACGGTCTCACGTTCTGTTTTGTTGACTCCTGATCACGTTCTGTAGTTGTTGCCTGATCACTACACAATGGAGCCTCTACTATGACGTCTTGCTTTAGTGGTGTTTTTATCGTCTTCGGAGTTTGGATCAGCTTCCCTGGGGTAGCCACAGCTGTCGACTCGGCATCGTGTGGTGGTGGCTTCGGGGATGTTTTCTGGGTCGTAGGTGATGTAGATTTCCGACCTTTTTCTATACTCTGGATTGTCATCGGGGTTTGGTGCATCTTCTCTGAGGTAGACACGGTTTCTGTTGTCGATTCGGATACGTATGGTGCTGGCCGCATGGCTATAAGCTCCTGTCTTCTTTTCTCTCTTCTTTCCAGCATCTGTTGTAACGATCTCATCATGACTTCACGTTCAGGATCTTCATCATCTAGGCCAGGGACGTTTGCATCTCCCCCCTCCTCTGTCTCACCAGGAGTCGGGCCACTCAGACTCTCAGTCGGGCCGACACACGTCACAGCTAACTCCGTCGTTGTGTCAAGCGTTGGAGAAGGACCGGTCCTGGCACGAGTACTTGTGGCAGTCTTGATCTCTGGCTGTCTGTCTTTGTTGTTTGTGGTTTTGTTTTTCTCCTGTCTGTTCAGCTCTGGTGGGCTGGTGTAAACCTTCCTCCTCTTTTTGGCGTGTGGTTTATTTCGGACCATTTTGACTATAATGCCATCCTTTCTCGAATAGTGCCGTCCTGAGAAGGACGTTTTTCTCGGGTCTGATCTTTGAAAACCTCTTGCTACACATGTGGCGGGATCTATAGTGAATCCTATTTATGAGCTCTTGTTTTGGCTGTCTGTGACCTCTTCTTTTGACAAAGACGGAATACAGTGCTCAAACCCTAAAATGCTCTAGGTTATAAGCAGATTTTTGCTCCCCATGCACGTGACTTCCCGTGAGGTTCTATTGGGGAAGAACCCAATCAGATTTAAGTATAAATGTCACCCTGTGAGGTTCCGTTGTATGAGATCCAATACATTTTCTAACCTTTACCCATTTTCATCCATTTCTGACATTGCATACACTTATACGGTCACTAAGTCTAACCTACACTTCGTACGGTTTTATCCTCTATAGTAAACTGTCGTAGCCTTATCGATTGGTTTTCCAGCAAGCTCCTATTGTTAGCTTGGTTGACCCATATTGTCTTCCAAGAATAGACAAGCGTTGTGCCTGCAACACATGACACATTTTCCTTCTCTCATTCATTTACTAGGCAGTGGTTAACATGCTTCATATAGCCTCCCCCTTTTAAGCTAACTTGTCCAGCTAACAAATGTAAACATTGACGTAGTTAATTTTGTTCCTTCTGTCGTTCCTGTGTAGTGGGGTGTCGGCTAAGAAAATCCGCTCCCACATTTTGCTTCCCAGGGATGTAGTTCACCGTAAATGAATACGGAGATAAAAGTAAACTCCATCTGAGCAGTCTTGAATTTAATTTCCTAGACACAGCCAGACAAATTAGAGGTTGGTGGTTGCTTTGAATTATGAAATGTTTTCCATAAAGATATGGAGAAAACTTTTGAATGGACCACACTAAAGTCAAACATTCTTTCTCAATCGTGGAATAATTCAGCTCTGCTGAATTCAACTTTCTACTGGCATACGCCACTGGTAAAAGTTCCTCTGGATTTTCCTTTGATTTGTGTAATAGGGTTGCTCCTATTCCAATACTGCTAGCGTCTGTCCTTAGTACAAATTTCTGAGTGATATCGGGTAACGTAAGGATAGGTTTGCTTGTGAGTTTGTTCTTTAGCTCAGTGTAAGCTTGCTCACAATCAGCATTCCATTGGATTTTGTCAGGCTGTCCTTTCTTAGTAAGTTCTGTTAACGGTGGACACAGCGAGTTAACATTGGGTATATATTTCTGATAAAACCCGCATAAGGACACAAAAGACCTTACATCCTTCTTAGTTTGGGTCTTGGCGCCCTCCTTACCTTCTCTATATTCTTTGGGTCAGGTGACATGCGACCTGTAGAAATAGTGTGACCCAGGAATTCCAATTCCTTACACCCAATATATCACTTGGTTGGACGTGCAGCCAATCCAGTTTCTCTCAGTCTGTCAAACAACATGGAGAGTGCTGCTAAATGGTCTTCAAATGTTTTGGTAGCAACCAGAATGTCATGAATGAAGCTAGTGATAAATGGATTTTGTAAAGGTTCCAACAATTTCCTCATCAGTCGGGAAAATATATTTGGAGAATTTTTCAGCCCGGATGGTAGTACCTTGAACTCATAGTGTCCTTCAGTTGTACTAAATGCTAACATTTTCCTAATTTCTAGTTTCACTGGTATTTGGTAGTATCCCTTGCTTAGATCTACTTAGGAAAAATATATAGTTTTACTCAGTGTAGAGAACAATTGGTTTGTGTCAGGCAATGGATCAACCTGAGATTCTTTGAGATCATTTCATCATCATCATCATCAGTTGCCATCTCCACAACGAAGGTTGGCTGTAATGGATCTTCAACGTCTTCTGTCTCTTGTCTTGGTGGTGCACTCTGATAGACTCTTTCCTGTCCATCTTTTGATGTTATCTTCCCACTTATAGCGCTGTCTTCCCCTTGCACGTTTGCCTTCAACTCTCCCTTCTGTTATGGTCTTCTGAAAGGGGTTATGCCTTTTTATGTGGCCAAAGTATTTTAGCTGCCGAACTTTTACCTCCCTCATTAGTTCTCTTTTCATACCTAGATTTTCTAGGACCTCCTTATTTGTTTTCATCTCTTTCCATGAGATACGCCCCATTCTTCTATATATCCACATTTCAAGAGCCTCAATTCTTTCTTCCAAATGCTTATTCATCGTCCATGTTTCTGCACCATACAGAAATGCAGAATATATATAACACTTTATGATTCTCAGTTTTAATTTGTGAGATAACTGTTTGGATGTCAGTATATGTTTCATGTTGTTGAATGTAGCTTTGGCCATTCCTATTCGCTTCTTGATTTCTGTTTCACATCTGCCATCTTCTGTTATTATATGACCAAGATATACGTAGCTCTTGACTTGTTCCAGTATTTTCCCATTTACGCTTATCTTTAATGTGGGTTTATCGTCTGTTTTGCTAATTATCATAGTTTTTGTTTTCTCAATATTAATGTCGAGTCCATATTCATGACTTATACTGTTCACTTGCTTCACTAGTTCTTGTAACTCCTGTTCGCTTTCAGCTAACAACACGGTATCATCTGCATATCTTAGGTCATTTAGCTTCCTGTAATCTATGCACAACCTATGTTCACTACTAGGCTTCCTTAATAGCACTGTACTTGAGCTATAGGGAGATTCTGACTTTGAGTTAATCTTCTCGTTCATCAAGTAGTCAATCTCTTCCCTGAGAGCTTGTGCTTTCGCATAAGGTATAGGGTATGTTTTCTTGCTTACAGGTGTAGGGTCAGTAACCTTCATGTCGTACTCCAACAGATCCGTACACCCTGGCTTATCTGTGAGTACGTCAGCATGGGTTTCTAACACCTTCTGAACTTGCTTCCTCTGCTCGGGAGTTAAATGATCACTAATATTCACTTGCTCATAACTCTCTGTAGCTTTCAATAGATATTCCATGGAGTAAAGAGGTTCGTCCTTCATTTCTGTTGCAATGGCTAGGGTCATAATGAGTGCAAATCCGGATGATTCTCTGCCATAGTACTTTTTGAGCAGATTGACATGGTAAACGTTCTCCTTCCCTTTCTTGTCAATCTTGTCATTGGTTCTGGAGAGTTTTTTCCAGAATCACATATGGTCCCTGCCACCCTATCTGCAATTTATTGTTGCTGCTGGGCAACAGAAGTAGAACTTTCTCCCCCACAGCAAGCTCTCTACCTTTTGCTTTTCCATCAGTCCATGTCCGCAGCAATGCTTTAAGTGGACCTTGTATGGGCCAGTCAAACAACAAAGTTGCCGAAACCACACCTATTGCTATTGTAATGGGCAGTATAATGAAGTGGGGTCTGTTTCCGTCATATGTTTGGTACAGCCTGGTCTTCTACTACTTGTGTTTGTGGGTCTTTTATACAGCTTATTTAATACTGGCTGCTGACTAACCACACTTTTATGCTTATCCAGCCCATGGTGTTCTGAACATAATATAGTCGAGGTGGGATCTGACTTTACTCGGTTGCACCAATTTTGTTCTGTTCATAATTAATTATGATTATTTAAAATAATTTGGTTGAGTAAAACTATATACCCCACAACGTAATAATGGCTTTGGTGATTTAGGACTCTGAATTTGACATGTTTCAACTGCTGGTGATGGTGAGTTTTTATCATATCCACTGAGCTATACTGTATACTCAAAGGAGATAACATTGCTGAGAAAGAGAGTCGTTGGAAGAGACAGCGGGAAGGCGCCTGATTAGTATTAGAAAACATAAAACTTAGAAGAGGCCTTTGTTTTTCTCTAAAGTTTGTGGTACGTGCCTTCAATACCATTTGTGGTACCAGTCTACGATACCAGTTGGTAAGACAAATCTGTGATTCATAGCTTGTACTCGACACGAGACGCCTGCCTTTAACGGCAGGTGAAGATACTCGCAATTGACTACAGGAGCTGTTACTCCAACACTGGCGTTTTTGGGACGTGCCCTCACTATAGGCATCGTAGATCGACGGAGCAATCAGCAGCCAACAGAAACACTTCATCAATCTGACCTCTAAGTTAAACTTATCAGGCTAGAACCAAATGAACACTGTAATCATGCATTTTCAACGAATTTTCAGTGAAGAAACCAGCATTACCTCATCAATCATTTATTTATTTTACCGTTATTAAAAGATAATTAATCATTAAATTTGTTTTATATTTTTTTACAAATTCATAGTTGATTTGATAATTACAGAGGGAAGTGCACACGTATGAACCAGTATTTTCCATAGATAAATGAGCAAATAAAGTAGCACTTTACTGTTAATTCAGTTGGGGGCTTGTACGAGCTAATAATAAATTACAAAAAAATCCTTCACATTGCTAAGACTCGTTCAGCATTGTTCTTGATTTCTGAATATCTTGTGAACACTCCCTTGAGGTAGAAGCTTCATCATCCTTCTATCTGCATTTCTGCCAAGAGTAATCTTGTGCGACGGTTTTGGCCATTGTTGAACCATTACTGCAGAGCAAAAGAAGTCAACCCGTGATAGAGTGGAGAAAAGAAAATTAAAGGGACAAAAGATGACTCATCAAAGGATCGAGTGATAATTTTCAGACTAAAGATCGCCACTGCAAACACAAATACCATCTGTTCAACAAATAAACAGTCGAGCATACATCTATATTGTCTATGTGGGAACAACGAGAAACGAGAACAGAAAAAAGAAAAATATACCATCTATTCAACAATAAACAGTCGGAGATACAAACATAATGTCCATGTGGGAAATAACGAGAAAAGAGAGCAGGAAAAATATAAAATACACCATCCAAGATTATAATCTCAACGAGAGAAGCAGATTCACAACATCACCTTAATCAACTCTACTCAGGGAGAAACTTCATGGATATGAGAGATGCTTTAGAAAGACCACCAGCATAATGAAAGACCTAAATGTGGCCATATGCGAGTAATGAAGAAGAATATGAAGTTATCTCTGTTGATAAGAGGGAATGACCGACGCTTTCAGGAGATGATACACAGTCATTAGGCTGCATGAAACGATCCGGAGCACAAATTACTTTCGGTATTACACTGAACCAATTGGCTGTGAAAGTGACTTATTCAAAAGTGTACCGCGACTCATTTTTAGACGTATTACAAGGCATAATTAAGTACAGATTACGTGGTGATAGAGTAACCGTGTGATAATACTAGCGCCCTTGAACAAAACACATTTTACGCTAAATGTCTGCCCGAGCTAAACAGTATAGCAGGTCACTTATGATAGCTGCCATGGTCGATAGGTGCAATATTAGATGCGGAAGGATACATTCACAACCTATCGGTGAATACAACGTGAACACGATAGCAGGATTTTTTTTTCCCAGAAAGACGAGAGAGCGAACGATCACACTTTTTGCGTACACGGCGTATATGTGCCAGTTAGTGTGGTCTTCGTTCTTTTTTTTCTAGAAAAGTTATGTTGAAATAATCGTGAAGATATCTTGTATATTAAACTGACTGTATCTTAGCTGGCATATTAAGAATGTGACAAAACATTGCAAACAGGTGTCACGAAAAACGCACTTTTTTCGTTAATTACGCTACACATGAGTTACAGGATTCTGACATAAATTGCCACAGAGGTCAACGTAGTCCCATAGTA
The DNA here is from genome assembly GCA_024509875.1 of Oreohelix idahoensis. NCBI lineage: Eukaryota > Metazoa > Mollusca > Gastropoda > Stylommatophora > Oreohelicidae > Oreohelix > Oreohelix idahoensis. Next base: position 92,537 of record JAMPIV010008135.1, on the reverse strand, counting down.
TATACTGCCTTAGGGGAAGGAAGTGTTAAAGGCTTCCTCGCTGCCTTTTCCTTCCCTAACTCAAGAGTAAGTCTGGTACCCATTTACAGCTGGGCAAACTGGAGCGTAATGATACCATGAATCGAACCCGGCACTTTAGCCGCGACAGACCACCGCTCTAACCACTCTGTCAATCGGATGCTCGCAGTCAAAAATAACATGAGAAATTTGGGGTTTACAATAAGAGAACAAAGCATTTCAGTCAATTATTTCGCTGTAAATATGTTGAAATAGAATCGCTAATTTCTGCATGCAGTGTTCGGTGTTCTCAGATAACAGTTTGTCAGTCGACTTTACACTACTCTCCTTCATTATTTGTCTTTTGTACTGTGACATCTCTCTCTACATTAACGCATTCAACATTTTAAAGGAGGCAGGTTTTAATATCGGAAATATACACCGATGATCGATGTCGGATGCTTTTATGCAATCGCAGGATATTTTTAGTAAACTGAGTTCAGTTCTAAGACTTCTTATTTAATTTCATTCATTCACTTTCTTTCAGATCAATAATCAGCAGATATCCGTTCAATAAATTCATGTCAATCCTGTCCTGTGTTGTACCATCCTTTCAAGATCTATTTATGTTTTCCTATCCCATATTTGTCTACAATTTCTATCTGTCGACAATTTCTATTAGTCGACAATTTCTATCTGCCGACAATTTCTGTCGACAATTTCTATCAGTCGACAATTTCTATCTGTCGACAATTTCTATCTGTCGACAATTGTTATCTATCTATCTGTCGACAATTTCTATCTGTCGACAATTTCGACAACTTCCTTCTCTTTTTTCGTATCTCTCTTACCCTAAGGATTCCAGAATAACGGCTGCCTTGTATTACTATCAATATATATATATATATTATATATATATATATATATATATATATTATATATATATATATATATATATATATATATATATATATATATATATATATATATATATAATAAACCCACATATACTTGTATTACATATATATACATATATATAAAAAACATTTTTACACTACATACTAATGCATTGCACAGTTACATTATATTTACACACACACACAAATATACATTAATCTTCAACTCAAATGTCCAATCAGTCTTGTTTTATGACTTTGAAACATGAAGACACACACACACACACACGCACGCACGCACGCACGCGCACTCACACGCACACACACACACATATACATATATACATATATATGCTGGAGAATGCTGGAGAGTTACAGAGAAGGAAATGTCGAAATTGTCCTCCTTTCACACAACATGCCTAAGAAAAATTCACCGAATCTTTTGGCCGAATACCATCACTAACCAAGATCTGCTTACTCGTAGCAAGCAAGAGGACATGCACACCATCATAGCTGGCAGACGCTGGAGCTGGGTTGGTCATGTCCTCAGAAGAGACCCCGATGCCATGACAAGAACAGCTATGATTTGGACCCCTGAAGGAAAACGAAAGAGAGGCCGACCAAAAACAACCTGGCGGAGGACTGTGGAGGCTGAGATGCAAGGAATGAACCAAATTTGGGGCACTGTACGAAGGATGGCCACTGACCGAGCAAAGTGGAATCAATTTGTTGTTGCCCTACAAGACGCCACTAGGCGTGATGGCCACTGACTGCTTTGAAGGTATTCTTCTTCTTTGATAGGACTGTTGTGACATTTGAGCAGAAGATTAATACTCGTATATATATATATATATATATATATATATATATATATATATATATATATATATATATATATATATATATATATATGTGTGTGTGTGTGTGTGTGTGTGTGTGTGTGTGTGTGTGTGTGTGTGTGTGTGTGTGTGTGTGTGTGTGTGTGTGTGTGTATATATATATATATATACGAGTATTAATCTTCTGCTCAAATGTCACAACAGTCCTATTGTATGGCTGTGCAACTAGGAAAACAACAAACAAACAATAAACTATACTGTTATATATGGGTTCTGATGTAGAAATGTAGGATTGAAATGATATAACAAGAACCACTAATTTGGAACTAATGACAAAAACCAGACAAGTGCTAGTGAAACAACAGATGAGAAGAAGACGCTGGCGATGGATAGGACATACACTGAAAAACCGGTTGACAGTATTGCTCTGTGTGACGATACGGTTGTGTTATCTCAAGTCCACTCCGGCAGGATTGCATTACATTCCCGAGCGACTGATATTTTCTTATTTTTCTCTCCCCTGTCATTATTATGTGGCAAATTGTATGCACCATTATTTACTCTATACTGAATCTAGTAGGGGAAAGTCTCTAACACTCCACTTCCCTACGGAAGCATTTGCTATGGAATTGTCTTTATCTTGTTTACCTCTCCTCAGACTTATTTACGTTCCGCCAGGTGAACTGGGGTATTATCGTAACAACACCCAGTCATTATCACCGGTCAGCGAGCGAGATTCTTATTATGAAAAGACAGTCTCGCCCGATCAGCATCTATAGAAGCCAATATTGTCTGTCTGAGATAGCCGTCTGAGGTGGGCTTATTACACAGGTGGTAGATGCGTTTATCGTTTCACGGGACCATCCCTGTTTGTGATTATCATGATAATCTGTCTGGAGAGACAATATTGGCGACAGGTAGCATTTGGGCATCACATGAGTTCACAGATGGTGTTTATGAGTTGTGCACAAGATGCCGGCGGAAGTCTGATGCAACGATATGAAGAGGTCACGCGTGGATGTTAAATTTAATATTTTGAAACACGTGAGGGTATTTTTTTAATTTGAAGCACCCCTACCCACGTAGTGCTGAACGAGATTCGATTGGATTGGTTGATTTGAGAGGCCAGAATATACAAAGTATCTCACTAGAAAATTAGGCGGAAACACAGCTGGAATTTGAACTGAAGATTGTGAGATATAATCTAGCGAACTCAGAGACCCAGAACAGACAGCTTCGCAACATCATACGAGCAACTCCCAGAAAGACAGAAAGAAAAATGAGACATTGGACTTAGAAATTCCATAACTATAAGAAACAGATCGAGTAATGGGCAACTTACGAACTTACAAGTAAACCCGCATTTTTAATTCAAGACTGAAAACTTAGGAATGTGATCACAAGTAATAGAGGAATTAAACAAAAGTTTTCGCAGTGATTTCGCAGAACACCCGCCGTCAGAGGAATTAACTCTAATTTCCAGACCTAAGTGATTTTGAAGCTTCTAATACAGAGCTGTGTCCAGTCTAAATCTGTGCAAGGAGATTGTGTATTCCAAAAATTTTGGGGTAAGTGTAAACAGTTTATTTACTAATGAAAATTTTACAGGTTTCTTGCTAAGTGGTTATATATGAGGCTGGCAATCTCAACATATGAAAACAGTATGCTCAGGAACCACTACAGCAAATGCTGGTGAATGTTTCTTGCTAGTCGTGTGGGAAAACCCGACAGCAGAGGTGACGCCAGGACTCCGACTGGAGCAGTAATGAGTGATGATTACAACATGCGTGCCTCAAGAGTAGCATATCATTTTTGAGATGTATGTAACTCCTTAATGTTAATTCAGGTACAAATCATATTCTCACTGTCCAGACACATTTTACCCGTTAATCGTCAGAATAATATTGGTGAATTTTAACCATCTTCTCGGAGTTAAGTTGTGCGTGCTCGAGAATTAAATTCTTCTGAGAGTTTAACATTTGGTGGGCGGACACTGGAACGTGAGCCTGTTAGAGTGCTCCAAAAAAATGTACTTAGCAGAGGGCATTTGTTTTTCTATTTCTTCAGAAGTTCATCGTTAAAAGCCATCAGCCTATTTGAGGTACTAACGCCGCTATTATGAGAGAAAAGCATCCACCCTAACCGCCTACAGTGGAAGAGAGTGTGGAGAAGGTTTTCGTCATTACAGAATTGATGAGCCACAGCTGCAGGACTCAGCTAGAGTTTACAAGTTTCTTGTAAAATAGGCGAAAGCAACGGACTTTTGATAAATTCTCACCTACGTCTCCGTGAAGAACTTTTACCTAAATTTTACCAATCTTTCCATATTTATTTTAACTGTTAAAGACTAATTCATTATTAAAATTGTGACATGTTGTTTTAAAACTAAACAGTCATAGTCGATTCAGTTTTTTTGTATGTATGAAAGCAAACGTATGAGCCAGAATATTATATATATATATATATATATATATATATATATATATATATATATATATATATATATATATATATATATATATATATATATATATATATATATATATATATATATATATATATATATATATACCTAAACAGAGCTATTACTTATAAGAGGAATTTCGTTGGATTACACCAACTGGGGGCTTGAACGGGCTAAACCATTGCTTAAATCTTTCACAAAAGGCGACGGACCAGATATAATTCGCTAACAATTGTTCAGCCCAATGCAGCATTGTTCGTGACTTCTGGAAATATCATGTGAAGTGTCATTAATCTTCTATCTACATCTCTGCCAAGAGTAATCTTGCGCGCAGGTAGATACCTTGAAAGCCAATATTATATACTTTTGAGTTTTGGTCACTGTTGGACCACTACTGCTTAGCAGGGGAGGCAATCCGTGACACTCTGGAATCCCCAGGGTAAGAGAGAGATGGAGGAATACCGAACAACATATGGGGAACTGAACTGGAGACAGAAATGAAAGGGATGAGCAACCGACGGACAGATCTTGGACTGATGGCATGGAACAGAAGGGCTGGGTATATGTTTACTGAAGGTCCATGCTGCTTGATGAACTGACGGATGATGATGATGATGTTACATATGTTCGTTAAAGTACATTCATACGTGCAAGCATTACTTTAGGGTAATGTTCACCTTTAGAGCCAGCGAGGTTCTATTGTAACTTTTTGTCTACTTTGTACTTGGTTTAAATATTACAATAAGACCTCGGTGGCGCTAAAGGTGAACATTGCCTACTTTATAACATACATACAGAATCAGAATCTTTATTCTCCAGAAAATACATTGATATGTACTGACATGATATAATAAAATACAACATGGCATATAGGAGAATCATTAGAATCTACATAAAGTAAATTTACATAAATGCATACAGCGTTAATGAGGGCTGTTTACAAACATACATACATACATACATACATACATACATACATACATACATACATACATACATACATACATACATACATACATACATACATACATACATACATACATACATACATACATACGCACGCACGCACGCACGCACGCACGCACGCACGCACGCACGCACGCACACACACACACACACACATACATATCAGAATCTTTATTCTCCATAAAATACATTAATATGTACAGACATGATATAATAGATACAACATGGCATATAGGAGAATCATTAGAATTTACATAAAGTGTTGAAGACGTCTCAAGTAGTTCTATGTGGGTGTTTTTACATCGAACCTTTGTGTTACACATACATAAAATTTTTTAAGCTTTCTAAAAGACATTGGCATATAATGATATGATATAACCTGCCAAAAAATGAGAATTATTGAAATTTACAAAATGTATGTGGAATACCATTCAAGTTGAGCAATATGGTTGTTTTTACATGGGGGTTTTTATCAGAATTTCTGTTTGCCATAAAAAAACTTTGACAGCTAGTAGAGTGAGATATTAAATATAGCATCAAATACAATAGTCGTTTGGTATAGTAGACAGAGCACAATTGAGATTAGACGGTGGGGAAAACATTTCAGCAATTTAACATGGGTGTTTTTTACATCGAAGTTTCCATATTCTGTAAGAACCTATAATTGCACTGATACTGACATATTTACATAAAACCTTTGCTTCAAATTTCCGCAACCCTAGCGACATTAATCCACTCACACACTTTGCATGCACATGACCCAAACTACCAATTATCAGTACGATTACATGCGTACGATAGCCTAGTTCGTTAATTTCTGCAGCCAATGGATAGTACTTATCAAATTTATGTTGGTAACATTTATCTAAATGGGCGTCATATGGTATTGCTGCCTCTACTATAAAAGCTGTTTTGTTCTGTCGATTGATTATCGTTAAATCAGGTTTTACGGCATGTGTCTTAAATGAGGTGTTACTGCTACCGAAAAGTGATGGTTTAACTATTATCTCTTTATTTATTGTTATGTCACTCTTATTATTGTATGAGGATTTCAGTTTCTCATAAATAATGTCTACAGCTCTATTGTGCCTTTGTTGGTATAATGTTTGAAATTTGGTACATCCCATTCAATAAATGTGACACTGTTTCGTATGGGTGGTTACATATTTTGCACATTTTCGTGTATGTCTGTGGGTAGTATAGATGTAAAAGACTTTCGCATTCCAGCAGCTGTAACCTCGATCTCACAGCAAATGAAAGTATTTTATCACTTAATTTAACATTAGATAAAAAACTAGATGACAATGAATGGTTTACACATTTCATTTCGCGCACTATTCTCCCTTGTGATGATTTACTTTTTAGTTCACTTAGAATTAGGTTAAGTTTATGTGATTTAACATACATACATACATACATACATACATACATACATACATACATACATACATACATACATACATACATACATACATACATACATACATACATACATACATACATACATACATACATACAATTAAACACAATCAGAAGGTGCGTGGGATTATTTGTACTGAAAACAGATTGCTGGGACAAAATTTGCAACCTAAGGAGTTTACAACGAAACAAAAATATTACAGTCGTGTGGCTGGCTCATCGTTAAAGTTATAATAACTGACCTTATGTTTGTTTTCAAGACCTACAATTACTTATTTGTAATCTCAGATACGTCAAGTTTGTACCTAGTCAGGAGAGGGCACTAATGGACGAACAAAAAAAGGTTATAAGAACGTATGTTACATCAGCCCAGATTTGTCTATACTATACCATATCAAGAACTTTAAGGTCACAGTCAAACTTTATACCTGATTTAATACACACACACATACACACACACCACACACACATTCATTGTTCATTCTTGCGTTACGTGTGCGCTCCCAACGGAGCATATTCGCTTAAATAAACATAGTGTGTTTAGGGTGTTTTCATGCCTTCGTATCCCCTTAGTGACTATGTATAATTCCAGTCTCCATATATTTCTTGGTATCCCTCATTTTCTCTTATCATAAGGATTCCAGAACAAGGACTGCCTTGTAATGCTAAAAATAGTTTTTCTCAGAGCATGCCCTATTCGGTGCCTGTAGCTTTACTTCATATCTTGTTTCACAAGTTTTTGTCTGGATCTTCCCATCAGTTCCACATTAGTGATTTAGTAATACCATTCCATTGCTTAGTATGCTGCCCAAACATTCACGAAAGTGTGAATCTATCTGATTATCGTTTTTGATGTTTATGTTTCATAGCCATACTGTAGGATAGCCTTGACATTTGAGTTGACGATTCCTACTTTTGTATTTGATTTGATTTTTGCTAAAATTTATAAAAGTAAACGTATGGTTAAACACTCTACACTGAAGCATCAGAAGACATATTCTAGGAGTTCCGTCTTCTAAAACGTTCCCAAATGAAAGCTATCTTCACCTGTTGGTTAATTTCAAAATTTGGTTCTCTAAATGTCGTTTGTATTCACGGCATGCTCATTAAAAATGTTAGCTGTCCAAAGGATTCTACTAATCTTAAGAAAAACGCCATCTGTTTGGCTTGTAGTGATTTTCTTGCTTGCCAAACTATTGCCAGGACATGAGATAAACGTACCAGCGTAACACTGATTGTTATTTATTTATTTTTTAATTCTTTTATTTAACAAAATGGAAAAGAAATGCTGATTAATCTGTTAACGCTCTGGAGAGAAATCGCGATTAGCTTGCACTTTTTCATAGGTCAGCTGAAACGTTCTGGAAGCACCAGAAATTAAACTTCGAACAAAAAGAAAACATATTCCAGGTTTGATCATCTGACCCTATTTAAGGCGACGTTCTGACCAGTTAGCACTCACAATTTACATTTCAACTGAAAAAGAATTTGCGACATAGAATCATAATGACAGCACTAATCGTCATCGCAACCGTGTTCTTGGCCTCTGCACTTGGCGCAGAAGATCCAACTAAAGTCTGTTCACCTGAGACATACCAGTCTAACATATACTCAGTCACAAATGGTGTAAGTTTAAATGTGTATCTCACTCGGTCTATGTTTGTGTTGTGGTATTCCCTAATCTCTGTAGTGTCTATTATGTATTACTTTCTGTGTTCCCAGGTTTGTATTTCGTTACCCTGCCGCAATTGAAGGGTTTGTAGGTTCTGTTTAACTGTTATTTTTATATATATATTTTTTTTTTTAAATTGCGATTGATGTCATCTTAAATGTATCTACTGGACGTTTGCTTGGAGGAGAAGAGGGAGAGGGTGGAGGCATTTGAAGTTAAATTTATTTGCCGTACTGGAATTGTCTGTGGAAAATTATCTTTTTGATTGTTTTTGTTCTTCCTTTATCATTTTCATTTGCTCTGGTAGTTAGTTATATGTTAAGTGTTGTTTTCATAATAGAACATTTTATCGTGGTGTGTAGCTCCTTGGGAAGATCAATCATTAGTGCAGTTTCTAGCGACGGTGATGTAGAATTTTGTGATTTCACGCATACTATGTGCTGCTCATATTTCATGCATGTTAGCACATAATGTGCTATGGTGTTTGTCTCTAGACATGTTCCACAGCAGGTTTCCTCTTCCATAAAATAGTCTGTTTCTAGTTACAGTCTAATCCGTTTTCTTTTTCAGCTTAGTTTTGTCTCTCACATGTTCGTGTTGGATCTTTCATCAGTTTATAGGCGTGTCTGCCTTTCTGGCTTTGTTTCCAACATTCTGGCCATTGCTTTGTTATAGTATTTTTAATGTGCAAAGCCTCTATGTACTAAGTTGTGTAGTGTACTGATCGAGAGATCTGAATGTACATTTCTGAAGGCAATAGATCACATTGGAAGGGATCTATGAACTGATAGTGTGATCTAGTTTAATGGTCCTAACCAGATACTGCCGTAGGGGAGTGAAGTGTTAGAGCATTCACTGTAGTAGATCCAGAGTCGTGAGGTGGGGTGACCGGTTCCCTTCCTCGATGCCTTTTCCTTCCCTAACTCACGAGCAGAATCAGGTATCCCTTTACAGCTGGTTAGACTGGCGAGTGACGCCACTGTTTTTCGAATCCGGTACCTTTGACGCGAGAGACCAGCGCTCTAACCACTTTGTCAATCGGACTCTGTCATAAATGGGTGCTTGCTTGAGTCAAATAGAAGGACTGAAACAATGTGGCAAGATGACCCTTGTGGAACAGATGACAACAAGCCAGACATGTGCTGGTGGAACAATGAGCCGAGAATAAACGCTGGCACTAGATAGGGCATATATTGAGAAAATCTGTTGATAAGCGTTACAAGGTAGCTCTTACTCTGGTATTCCCAGGATGAGAGAGGCAGATGAAGAACAACAACAACAACAAAAAACAACAACAACAAACTGATAACAACAAAAGACAGAAACAGGAGTAGATGGAGTGCACAAGAGAAATTGAGGTGGGTGGAGAGGAAAAACATAAACACGCACAAAGGATGGAAAAGGAAAATAGACAGAGACGGAAGGAATAAAGACAGTATGGAAAGACCCTGAACAATAAACAGAACAAGAAAGCTTGACATGAATCTGTTGAACGCCAATGTTCCTTAGAAAGCTATAGTGTTTTGGTGATGATATTTATTCTATAATTATATTCAATAATTTCACGGAATTGGCATTACTACAACCTACACACATCTCGTTGTATCACCTTTCTTTGCTGCAACACGAATATATTGTTAGATACAATATTGTTTAACAGAGATTAAATCATTTTTTTTAAATGCATACTTTAACCTATTTCAGGACCCTGGGGTCTTTGCCGTCGACTTCACCAAAAAAGTCGTTGGTGTTCAGTACCAAAAATCTGGTCGAGTAGTTTACAATCTGGCAGATGTAAGTGTAACCTTTGTGTTTTATTGGGGGTTTCTGGTGAGACTGATAAGGACTGGGATCGCTGCTCCCTCTTTGTAGTGAGGTCATACATGAGGGATGGCAACCACACCACGAAGAACATACCGCTACAGACACCACCCCTTTCCGAGCAGTTAAAATACTTTGGCAAAAGGCGTCTTGCACGAGGAGCAACACCAATGATGATTTCATTCTCCATAAGGAGCGGAAAGAGAAAAAGAAGAAGAAACAAGAAACAAACGTAATTTAGTGCAATAAAACCTGAAGGTAAAATACGTCGGTGCTCTGGCACACTAACTTCGCTTAAGAAAATCACGGCACGACTACATTGCGTTACAACGTGTAAGCTGCTAATCTTTAATTGAAATTACCTACGTCGTGGTATGAAAGCTAATGTGACTGTTGCGTGTCTTTTATATACTGTTAATGTTAATATTTAGTAACAGGATAGTTCCTGTGGCCAAGATCACTTCTAGGGTAGTAAGCAGGTAGACCCCGCAACAAGCCAATATAAATTTGAATTAATTGAGCCACAATGGACGAAATGAACGATATACAATTTATTTAGGACTGCACGCAGCTCCACATACCATACAGTTCAGGTCAACATATAATGGCAGATAAGATGCAGTAAACGATATACCGTAGGCAGTCAGTTCATGTCAGGAACGCTGTCCTTTAGTTCTCATTATGATTTATTTCTCTTAACACTCGACACTGAGCAATTATACTTCTTGTCAATACAGATAACTAGATACATCTCACCGAAGATCTTGATATATTAGTGATAACATAATTCCATTATAAACACTTTAGCAATAAGGAGCTCAAACACATACGTCCACTCGCCATGACACACAATCGTATAAGGCCCCGCACTTCTGCTCCTCTAGTTTCACGTGAGCCAGCCAAGCATACCGGCTTAACGTCACTGTCGCATGAAAATATAATTAATAGTAGGTAAAGCTTGACAGCTGTATAGGCGTGATGGACAATAGTGCACACGGACGTGTGATAGTGGTGCGCAAGAGAGATAGGCAGAAGGCACAGGCTGAGTCAGTGAGTTCTTCACTAAGAAAACCACACACACAGCTCTTCTTGTTTTCTCTGGCGACAATATTACTCTTTTGCACACACTGTGTCACTCACAAATAGTAGGGTAAAGGAGTAAAGGTAGATTGAGGATTTGGTAGTCTGAACTGAACGAACAATCCTATCGAGGTTAACTCAATTTATTTCAATTTAGAAATGTAAATAAATCAATAAAGATTTTTACAGCAAGAAATAATAAAGATTATCACGAGAAAACAAACTCACAACACTTTGATGATTTTTAAAGAAGAAAAAAAAATTATTACACAAATAGTGAAAACAAGGATTATGAATGAATTGTGTTAGTAAAGTTCCCGGCAGGCCTGATAAGCTTTTGCTGGAAAATATGTGAAATACTGTTTGTGTGTTAATGAATGTTTGTTCCTTTGGTGTGAATGTTGGAAACAACTTATATCCTGGTGTTCTCTTGGAAAAAATATCACGTAATCCAATACTTTGAAATTAACTTCACTGTTCGAATAAGGTATCCACAATGGGCACAGAATCTGAACACGATTTTATAAATCCAAGATTGGTGTAACGACTTCACTGTTCGAATAAGGTATCCACAAATAATGAATTTGCTTCCAAAGGTGGGATGGAAGGTTATAATGGGTGGAGTATGGTACGGGTGATGGTTGTTAAGGGTAATATCTGGTGTTGAGAATCATTGCAATAATTGCAGTAATTGAAGTAATTGAAATAATTGAAGGGAATTATTGTGACTGGTGGACGAGGACTATATGGCCACTGTCCCAAGGTAACCTCTTTTCAGCAATAAGAGACAAGACTTGCACTGCATAAATCTGTTAGACAAAACCAAAATACATGTGTAACTACTCTTCTGCTGCAACACGCAGATTACTACAGAAACAATTTAAGTGTCCAGCGTAGGCATGTTGGTATCCATGCATGCGTCTCGTTCCTAAAATAGGTCAGTCCATTCTTAAACATTCCTGTCTGCTGTGAATGAATTAGCGGGCCAGTCCAGGTACCTACATAATAACAAGATTGTTGCTTCCTCCCCTGTCAGACAAAGTTACATGAGGGTTCGCTAGAGAATCCTCCTGTGCTTTCCACCGTTCATTCCTTCCCGCATTCATAATAATATACTCATACATTAATGTTACAAACATTGAAAAGTAAAATGATCATTGAAATTATGAATCATACAAACATTGTAACATAACATCGCTTTAAAATACAAGCAGTGAAAATAAATGAATTTTCGTAAGCATTTATGATACATACATGATAAAGGAAACCCGTTTATATAATACACTTAGACTTTCACCATGATAGTAATATATTTCATATCTATATATTTGAGCTAATTTCCTATATACTGGAATAGCAAATACATACCCGCACCGGAATTTATAGTCTGTAAGTTAAACTAGAGGGCACTTTGTGTGTTTAACTCAAGTCTCCCTATGCACAGTTTTACTTTACAAGACTAAGAAGTGCGTCTTTCTCTTTCAGTATGCTTATCACCAAGTGAAGTCTAAAACTAGTTTCTTAAAGAAAGAATTATTTTCGATTTACCCGCTACATTTTTTTAAAGTTCCCACGATAGCCCAAAAGTATCGCCGCAAATTAGTTTGCATATTGAATGTCACTTGTACGTGCGGTGGTTCCGAGCTCAGAAGTTTTAACAATGAGGAAGAAGACAGGCCATAAATATCTAAGAAAGCCGAGTCTGGAAAATCCTAACAGACCTGAACGGGTTGACCGAAGCTTCACCTGGGTTAAGGTGCGCGAGAAACATTTTTTTTTTCAGAAACTTAGGATAAACAGAAAATAAAGCAATATACAGGATGGACAGAAAATTTCAAATAGGCAAATTATCTTCACTCTGCGACAGTCACTCACCCGTCTTTATCAGTGACCCGTATAAAATAAACAACCAAAGAGCCCTGTTGAGCTAACCATATAATTGGCAAAATCGTTATGAATTTTAATCATAAAAGTGACAAACAATAACCATTTACCTTTAATTGTTCCGTATGACGTATGGAGCCAACAGAACAACTGATTGTTGTGGGAAACCTGCACCAAAGCATAGTGCGCTGTTGCAGTGGTGGTTCCTGTAGCGATCCGTTTCACATAATGAAGTTGTCAGCCGCCTGCACAACCCCATGCTATTTGTCATCTCTTACGAAATGTCTCTCACAAGGCATTGGCCTTTCATTCGCCCCAGAGACTTCCATTTGTATACATCGTGTGCTATAATGTTAAATGCAGATATAAATCCAGAGCTATCGTATTAACTGCGTGTATAAATCATGTGCTATCATGTTAACCGTTTGTACACATCTTGTGTTATTATGTTAAATGTATGTATAAATCTTGTGGTATCATGTTAACTGTATATATAAATATTGATCTACTGTGTTGGCTGCAGATACACACGCCGCATACCATAGTATTGACTGCAGATATAAGTAATGTGATCTTCTGCCATTAAGTTAAAAGCAGATATAAATCATATTATGTCATGCAACTAATTCATACGTTATCATGTGACCAGTCTACAGGAGTCAACATAAGCACTACCGACGGGTCTTGCACAAAAATCCCAGCAAATGACATTATTAGCAAACTAATTACCAAATGTTTGCCAGGTAAGTCAGTCATTCATACGTTTACAAACGTTAATGTTAAAATCAATCAGATAAAAAGTCAGCCCACGGGTTCTGTCTGAGGTAAGCTTTAATAGTTTTCAATCTCGTTTTGTATAAAGATTTTTCTATGTCTTCTTCGTTATTATCATGTCTTTCTGCAGGTCTCTGTGTGTGTGTATTCAATCTACCTCTGCCTTCTTTTACACTGGAGATTCCCCAACAAAGACTCACTTGTAATGATATTTCCTCAACGTGAAATGACTGTTTATATTTGTTTTGTTCTTGAAGGCGTTTTTTTATATATTTTTTCCTTCCTATTACAAGTTTTATGTAACTTTTACACAGACGCCAACACGAGTGTCAATTTTTCTACAGTGTATATTAAATTGACTAAAGAGTATTACGAATCATTGTAAGTCGTATATGCAGTAAATAATGTTGTTTCGTTTCCTACAAAGTGTCGTCATCATCATCATCGTCATCAACATCATCACTATCACCATTCAGATACACCCAAGGAGCTTATGCCATGTTGTCCTGTTCCGTGCCATCAGCTCAAGGTTTTTCCATAACTTCCTAATTCCTGTCATGTCTGTCTCCAGTTCTCTTCTCCGTGTGTTCTTTGGCCTTCCTCTACCTCTCTTACCCTGGGGTTACCAGAACAAAAACTGCCTTGTAATGGTGTCAACAGGTTTCCTCAATCTGTGTCATATCCATCGCTAACGTCTTGTTCTCGTCTCTTGTTCCACTAGAATTTGTCTGGTTCTTGTTATCAGCTCCACATTGCATATTTTTTGTTAAAGATTTTGTAGACTTAAATTGCGACTTCGTGGGGTAATCGGTCCCATACACAATCCTCCTAAGAAGCTTATTACGACATGCATGGTAGGTTACAGTGGTACTCTTCTTTGCTCACCTTTACTGGTGTAAAGTGTAGACATGAGGAAACCTGACTATAACCAGACTAGGGAACATCATGTACGATCTCGTGACGCACCATGTGACGTGTGGTGTAATAGGTAACGGCAATCTCATAACAGAAACTGCCGATCAGGAGTGAAATGTTAGAGACTTCACTATACAAAGTCCAATTATTTATGAGGCGGAATTGATTAGTTCCATTCCTCGCTGCTTTTGCCTTCCCTAACTCAAGAGCAGAGTCACATATCCATTTACAGCTGGGTAACGAGAGGGACGCTACCAGATTTCTATCCTGGACCCCGGTAACTGTGCTGTCAGAGGAAAGGCCTCTAATCGCTTATCCAATTGGACGGTATAGAATGAGTTAAAAACTTCATGAACATGAGGCTAGAGTTTTTTTTTTTTTTTTTTTTTGGCAACCAACATTTTTATTGTTACAAATCATTGTGATCTTCTTCACAATCTCTTTACGTTTAAAATGTATTACTAAGAACTTACAAGATATAAAATTGTGAATTTGACGTCTTAAGGCATCGATAATTCACTATGTGTCTTATCTTCACTCTGAATTAGGTAAAGATAAAGAATTATTTTAATAAAGTAATCTATATAGCAGACATCATCTCTTACTTTATCTTTTATAAAATCCACAATTAACCCGCGATGTCATAAATGATATATTAACTGTGTTACGGGCCTCGGGACCCCAGTATGTTCTGGGTGCTTCGATGACTTCTAGTATTTGAGGATGACCAAGTTATTATATGCGTATTCAGTTTATAGAGTCAAAGTCCCTCGGGTTCTTATCACTTTTGTAGGATTCCGTAATACTGTTCGTTGGTATCGATAATGTCTGCTTTAACCCTTGTGATACATTATGTGCTGAACATGTTTCATATTAAATATTCGACCCTTGACTGACCTGTATTAGTCTCTTGTCTTATTGATTATATTGGCAGTGTGAGATGCAGCGTGTTAAGACATTAATCATCACTGGTCATGATCAGTTGAATATTAACAGCATTTAACTCAACTCCAGATACGACAGTTGATAAGACCGTGATTTTGACGACTCAAAATATTTAATTAGTAATTTCATACCATGAGCAGACACCAACTACATGGGAACAAAAGTCACATCACATTCATGTACGATCTGTAAGAGTTCTCATTATTTCATAAACACATGTTCACAATCTCTATCTAGAGTTCTGGTTCAAGGTCAGTTCCTTTTAACGGCCAATGTCCTTTGGCATAAATTCAGAGGCTAACTAGACTTACTCCCGTCGCTAGTTTATACAATAGCCTTTTGCACTAGACTTAACTATCCTGCTAGTTCTGCAATACACTTATTATGCTAGGCTTACGTCTACTGCTAGTCGTCTAATATCCGTTACACTAGGCTTACGCTTGCCGCTAGCTGTACAATATCCATCTATACTAGTCTTACACTATTGCTAGTACCGTAATGTTCCTTTGGCATACCACGCCAGGCTAATCTGCCATAATTATGCAAACTGCGTTATTCATACGACGACTTACGTTTGACTCAAGAAATACACTGCTCAATTGGCTTCCCAGCCACACAATTAAAAAGTGGTTATACCACACAATATAAGTGGCAATGGCCACACTTCTGAAACACACTGCCGTTCGGGTCAAAACCCACAAGTCGAATGACGTTATAAAGACATACGCGTCATGCATAGTGATATGCATACTACGTCGTTAATATATATTCAATTGCGATGTTCCATGGTGCAGCAATCCGAGTGTGATCAAAACTCAAATGCATGCACACATGCAACAATCATCGACATCGGTCGCGGAGATATATCTCTATTCGTTTGAGGTGTTCCATGATACAGTCATTCGAGTCGGCCAAACTCAAATGCCTGTAAGCATGAAACAATCCTCAACATCATCCCCCTCACTTCCAAACGTGACACTTGTGGCACGGATGATAGTGATGGAGAAGACGCCCGTCTCCCGAACATATCAATATTAGTACTACCTACTTATAACTATCATAATCATTAAGTAGACACATTAAATTTTATAACATTAATAATAGCACTTGTCAACATGGTGACTAAAGAGTTAATTCAATTTCTTCTCAGAGAAGTTGCGCGATAAAAGATCTGCCAAGTTATTGTCTGATCCAGCAATAGGCAGAATCGTAAATGAAAATTCTTGAATCAACAAGTACCATCGATGTATTCTAGCGTTACGCATTGTTCTAGCTGTTATGTAAGTAAGAGGACTATGGTCTGTCATAATGTAAAAGTGCGTGCCGATGAGATATCTTGACAGCTTCTCCAGGCACCAGACCATCGACAGGAGCTCACGTTCACCTGTCGCATACTTCTGTTCAGCCGGAGTCAGTTTCCTCGACACATAGAAACATGGATGGAGTGTTTCCTTGTAACATTGCAGCAAACAGCCACCCATGGAGTAACTCGAGGCATCTGATTGAAGTATGAATGGAATACGTATATTCGGTAATAACAAAATAGGTGCATTACTAAATAATTTCTTAATTGTTACCAAAGCGCTTTCGCAATCTTTGTCCCAACGTACCTTATTAGGACTACCTTTGGTCAACAGTGCGGACAAAGGTGTAGATAGTTGTGCGAAATGCGGGATGAACTTATGGTAATAGTTTATCAAGCCTAAAAGGCTTCTAACTTGTTTCTTATTTGAAGGGGTAGAAATCTCTAGAATTCTTTTGACTGTATTGTCGTCAGGATACAGTTTGTGGTTACCTATGCGGTGACCAAGAAAAGAAATTTCCTGACAACCTATTTGGACCTTTGAAGGTCGCACAGTCAAACCATGCATACGTAACGTATGTAGAAGGGAAGTTAAACCATCAATATGGTCTTCCCACGAGTCATGAAATAGGCAGATGTCATCGATGTACGTGATGACATCTTTACGATCGCCAAGAAGGCGGCGCATCATGCGCACAAACGTCGCTGGCGCATTCACTAACCCAAAACACATATAATTCCATTGGTAGAGCCCAAATGGAGTTGTGAAAGCTGTGTAATGTTTGGCATTTTCGGCAAGAGGAATTTGCCAGTAGCCTTTAGAGAGATCTAGTTTGCTAAAGAAAGTAGCATTAGATAATTCTGACAAAAGATCATCTAAAAGAGGCATAGGCTCACCGTCCGTGATTGTAATTTTGTTCAATCGCCTAAAATCAATATAAATACGTAAAGAATCATCCTTCTTTTTAACTATCACCATTGGGAATGCAAATGGTGATTCCGAAGGAGATATCACACCTAAACGTATCATCTCCTTTAACTCTTTTTCTACCCTATCTTTGTGGTGTAAAGATATAGGATAGGGTCTAATTTTGATAGGTTTATAATCAGTAAGAGTAATATCATGGGATATAAGCGATGTCTGACCTGGAAGGTCGGTGAGAACATCATTGAAAGAAATAAGAATATCCCGAACTTGATCTTGTTGTGACGAAGATAGTGAAGAAGAAATAGTCACGTCTTTCCAAGATTCCGATGATTGCAAAGAAGGTAGTAGGAATTGTAAAGGGATAGACGAAGTAGTATTTCTTCATGAACAACTGCAAAAGAAGCAGTATGATGTGAAGAATCATCAATAGAGTTAATGACAGGAATTAATTCCTGTGGTCTTTCAACTGCTAATTTTAGCATGTTGACATGGAAGGTTTTGATTTTACCTCTAACGTTTACCGAGTAGTCAACATCTGTGACTTGTTTGATAACATCAAATGGACCTTGCCATGATATCAGTAATTTGTTATCGTTATGAGGTAGCAACAACCAAACTTTTCCCCCTGGTTTGAAGGATCTTAATATTCTCTTTTGATTATGTAATAATCTTGATCGTTGAGTGGCTGATTTTATACTCTGGGATGCATAAGTGCACGCATCGATGATTCGTTGTCGGAGATCAATAACTAACTCGTAGCTGTTTCGAGTGGCAGTATCAATTGATGCTCCAATCAACAAATCCTTGAGTATCATCATTGGTCCGCGAGGATTCGAACCATAAACCAATTCGAACGGAGACCACCCCGTGCTCTCGTGAGGCACTTCACGAAAAGCGAACAGGGCCGCCGGCAGAAGCCTGTCCCATTCACGAGGGCATTCTTCAGTTATCTTAGATAACATCTGTTTTAGAGTGCTATTGTAGCGCTCGCACACACCGTTTGATTGGGGCCTATACGCACTACAAAACGAGTGGTGAACAGATAACATGGATTCTAAATCCCTCATGATGTTGGAAGTAAATTGTGATCCTTGATCTGACAATATATCCTCCGGAAAACCGATTCGACAAAATATCGAAAATAATGCATCAGACACAGATGCAGTTGTGATGGTTTTCAATGGTATGGCTTCTGGCCAACGCGTGCAAAGATCTACGCAAGTTAAAATATAACGAAATCCATTATTTGAAACAATTGATAACGGACCCACTATATCTACTGCAATCTTTTTGAAAGGTCTCTCAGGCACGTCTGTAATCTGTAAGGGTGCCGTATGGAACCTGCCCTTACGTGCTATACCTTGGCATGTTGTACATGATTTGCAGTATAACTTTGTATCTTTATTAACCCCAGGCCAATAAAATTGTGACGTAACACGAAACAATGTTCTTTTGATCCCCATATGCCCTGCCATAGGGGAGTCATGACCTGTTTGTAGGACCAATGGTCTGTATTCTTTAGGTACTATCACTTGATGTATAATTGTTTTGCCATCATCATAATATCTAGTGAGTATTGATTTTTTTATCTTGAACCATTGTTTAGCCCCTCTTGTGTATTTAATCGTTTTTTGTTCTGCTCGGCTAAACAATCCTTGTAAAGTTGGGTCACTCTTCTGTTTTTCTGCAAAAACAGAAGGTGTAACAGTGCCAACTTGAGACATAATTGTATCTATTATAGGAAGAGGTGGTGTAGCCATGTCCGTAGCTAACTGTTGTGCTCTCGTTACAACAGCATTTGCCACCTGTGGGTGAGATTCAACCCACATTGCAATCTCCTCAGGAGTGCAATCTTTAACTCCTGGTATGTTTCCTATTATAATTTCAGTTATGGGTGCTCTCAAGCCGCAGGCATAGACAGTGCCTGTGTAAAAAGGAGTATCAATGTATACTCGTGCCACAGGGAAAGTTTCTATATTCCCACCAAATGTGACACACTTAACTGATTTGCCTGTAAAAGCAGAGGGCTCGATAAGCGAGTGCTTTATGCCTATCGTTGAGGACCCAGTGTCACGCAAAACTCTCACTACCTTACCATCCAATATTCCGGGATGAAATGTAAGATAACCGACATTTACACATGCCGACATTGTAGGCATACAATGACCACAATCAAGTGTAATTGTAGACTTTAATCTGTTTTTCGACTGACACTCATAACATGTATCATTCATTACCATACATGCGTTCGCATGATCATTATCATCATTACCTTTCTCCTTTTTGACACTGCAATTATTTGCATGTCTATGTTTATTTTTGTCTCTCGACGGAGATCTGGCATTACCTTGTTATTATTGACTGACTTTTTATTGCTATAATAAAAATCAGTAGAGTCATCCTTCCTGGCATCTCTACCATAAGATGATCTCTGTTTATAGTATCCTTTCTGATGTGAACCATCATAATCCCTGCCTCTGTGATACCCACGATCATGAGGTGAATATCCTCTATAACCTCGTCGATATGAATTCGAAGGAGAGCGATGACGACGGAAGTTATAAAAACCTCTGTCGGATTGATAATAATCTGAACGACAACGTCCATCAAAGCTCTTCGATCGAGGTCTCTGATCATGGTGTGCCGCGCACACAGGCATAGGATCTCGAATAGTCGATCTATGAAGATCTTTATTCTGATGTGCGGTCTGATACTGTCTTCCGAGTTTTTCATACTCATCGATAGAATTAGGATGTCTTTCTTGTAAAAATGCTTCTAATTCAGTGCTGCATGCGGATAAAACTTTATCTCGCAGCATGAGATCTATAACACCTTCATATGTTTTATTTATACCAGATAGATCAATCCATCTGCTAAGGAAATGTTTAATAGATGCAATGAATTCACCAAAATCTGCATCCTTGCTTGGCTTAGCCGCATGAAAACGATCTCTGAATCCAGACTCAGTTAACTGGAAACGTCTTAGTAATACCTCTTTTACAACATCGAAATCGCTTCTGCTCTTTTCATCAAGACTCATGAAACATTTAAGTGAGTCACCAGTCACAAAATCAAGTAAAAGACTGCTCCATCTTTCCTTGGGTATGTTCAGAGCTGTGACCTTGATGATGAATCTAGATATGAAAGAGTCAACACAATCGCGAGTTTGGTCAAAATGTGGCATTTTTAACTTAGGATAGAAAATATTTGTACCAGCCGCAGTCTTAGTCTGTTCAGACTGCACTTTAGCTAATTCTAAAGCTTTTTCTTTTTCTGCATGAAGTTTTAATGTTTCCATCTCAATGGCATTTTTATGGGCCTGATCTAGTTGCATCAGTTCCATTCTCCTTAATTCCATTCTTTCCTTCTCTAATTCTCTGTCTTTTTCTTGTTGAGCTAATTCTTTATCACGTTGAGCTATTTCCTTATCTTTCTGCTCTCTGTCTTTTTCTTGTTGAGCTATAGTCAATCGTTCTAATTCCAATTTCATGGATATTTCTTTTTCCTTCAATTCCCTCTCTTGGGTTAATTCAAACCTCCTAAGCTCATCAGCTCGTTTAGTCATTTCGCGCTGTTCCATTCTTTCCAGACGCGATAAATATTCATCATATTTCGTATCTGCAAAACTTTGTAGTTCCGCTCCTGATTTTCCATAACTTTTTCCAATATCAATGAATTCCTGTAGTGTAGACATGATAATAGGTTTCTGAGTACCTTCAATAGTCTATAATATACACCAGGACTATAGAACTCACTATAATATGTACATGAATATATTAATCAATAACAAACAAGTTCCAAGAACATGTGACAAAGACAGTGAAAACAATCAAATGAGTTACAATGAAATGATTTTTCAGTTATACGACAACAATTTACACTTATAAAGTAAATAAAGGAGACTTATACTCAGTAATCAGTAAAAGAAAGAAAAGAATTTACATCACAAAAATATAACAAGACAAGTCGTCTTAAACGAACGTGTAGACAAAGAAGTTTTAGATCACACACGACAACAATTGTCAACAGTACTGAAATTAGGTTACGTAAATAAATAGGACGTAATTCACTTGACGAAACTGCTAAGTACACAAAATATGGTTATATTGCGAACTGAGGAAACATTTATATCCTGACTCGAAAGAAAAAATATAATCAGTCAGATCCTCAGTCAGCGAATATAAGCATGCAAATCTAATAGAAGTTAACATTCACTGAAGTTTTTCTGGGAAAATTCTAGTCAATATTAAACACAACGAATATACGAATATACGAATAAACATGAATGGGGAACACAGATGATGAGTAGAAAAGTAAGTAAAGTAACGATGAACTGTAGACCAAAGCTAATGCAAGGACAATATGATAATGTTCAAGCGCCCAAGTAAAATCAAGAACTTATCTGTTTCGCTGTCCCTCTGAGAAATACATGAATGCATGTAATTCTAATCCTAGTTCCGAACCGTGTCTTCAACAGCTGTAGTCCATTGATGGTAGACCTTGACCTTCGCAGTAGGACAACCGTTTGAAAGTATTGCTTCGGTCTTCGAACGTAGTTTCTTCAATCGATCTGCGTCGCAGCCTCAGATGAATTTGATGAAGAGATACATTCTCCACTGGTTCAGGTTCTCGAGTGGAAAATTACCGTTCTATCTGCGTGAATCAGTCTCTTTGGTGGAATAAAATTCGGATTCTCTCAGGCAATGTTGTCTGCTAGCGGTGACGGCATCGATGTAGTGACGTCACTTTCTGTCCTGCGCATTTCAGTTGCCAGTTAGGCTTGAATGAATGATTTTGCCTCTAAACGTTCATCATCAATTTAGCTTTCTTCGATACTTGAAGGGGGGGGGGGGGGATCCAGTATTCACGAAATCCAGACACTTTCTGACACCAGTATGTTACGGGCCTCGGGACCCCAGTATGTTCTGGGTGCTTCGATGACTTCTAGTATTTGAGGATGACCAAGTTATTATATGCGTATTCAGTTTATAGAGTCAAAGTCCCTCGGGTTCTTATCACTTTTGTAGGATTCCGTAATACTGTTCGTTGGTATCGATAATGTCTGCTTTAACCCTTGTGATACATTATGTGCTGAACATGTTTCATATTAAATATTCGACCCTTGACTGACCTGTATTAGTCTCTTGTCTTATTGATTATATTGGCAGTGTGAGATGCAGCGTGTTAAGACATTAATCATCACTGGTCATGATCAGTTGAATATTAACAGCATTTAACTCAACTCCGAATACGACAGTTGATAAGACCGTGATTTTGACGACTCAAAATATTTAATTAGTAATTTCATACCATGAGCAGACACCAACTACATGGGAACAAAAGTCACATCACATTCATGTACGATCTGTAAGAGTTCTCATTATTTCATAAACACATGTTCACAATCTCTATCTAGAGTTCTGGTTCAAGGTCAGTTCCTTTTAACGGCCAATGTCCTTTGGCATAAATTCAGAGGCTAACTAAACTTACTCCCGTCGCTAGTTTATACAATAGCCTTTTGCACTAGACTTAACTATCCTGCTAGTTCTGCAATACACTTATTATGCTAGGCTTACGTCTACTGCTAGTCGTCTAATATCCGTTACACTAGGCTTACGCTTGCCGCTAGCTGTACAATATCCATCTATACTAGTCTTACACTATTGCTAGTACCGTAATGTTCCTTTGGCATACCACGCCAGGCTAATCTGCCATAATTATGCAAACTGCGTTATTCATACGACGACTTACGTTTGGTTCAAGAAATACACTGCTCAACTGGCTTCCCAGCCACACAATTAAAAAGCGGTTATACCACACAATATAAGTGGCAATGGCCACACTTCTGAAACACACTGCCGTTCGGGTCAAAACCCACAAGTCGAATGACGTTATAAAGACATACGCGTCATGCATAGTGATATGCATACTACGTCGTTAATATATATTCAATTGCGATGTTCCATGGTGCAGCAAGCCGAGTGTGATCAAAACTCAAATGCATGCACGCATGCAACAATCATCGACATCGGTCGCGGAGATATATCTCTATTCGTTTGAGGTGTTCCATGATACAGTCATTCGAGTCGGCCAAACTCAAATGCCTGTAAGCATGAAACAATCCTCAACAAACTGCAGTTTTGAAACTGAAAGCCATAATCGGAGCAGCATACGAATGTATGTATATAGAGATGAAACTAAGACAACAATAGCAAATAAAATCAGAACCTCTATTAACTGTTGGTTGTAACTCTAATTTTAATGACATTAGTAAAACTGTTGACAGATCAAGCAATATTAGTAAAACTGTTGACAGATCAAGCAATCAACTATTATGATAATGCCTATTTAAAAAATGAATACATAATTATCAAAACCGAGACATCATGAGCGTAGAGGAAGACAGTGTGAAATAAACATCGGTTGCGGGCAACAATTGAAGCGATAAGCTTGACAATGATTAATGATGATAACATTGGATAGACATAATAAGCTTCTATAAGTAATGGGTAGTATTGTTAAGCACACCTTTCTTTTAACTTTATGTTAAAAGTAAATGAGTTGTCAAGATTTCAGGCAAAATCTGCTGCAATTTGAGGGCCATTCAGGCAGATGTTCAATTATATATCAAACTTCATTTAGCCATAACCGACTATGGGAATGCGCCCCTAAGGTGACAGCCCGCAACTGCTTATTTTCCTGGTGACGTTTCCTTTCGACGTTTTCTCGTCTTTTCTGTTTGCCGTGAGAGATTCTTTTCGCCCAATCTTAGGTGACGCCGTAGAGAGCATCGCCACTTGATGTGATCGGCAGCTTCATCCTCCCAGGTTGCTGGAATTATGTCCGGTGCCCGCATGTCTCTCTTGCACACATGTCTCTCTTGCACACATGTCTCTCTTGCACACATCTTTGAACCTCAGCTGCGGTCGCCCTACAGTTCTGTTATATATATATATATATATATATATATATATATATATATATATATATATATATATATAATATATATATATATATATATATATTATATATATATATATATATATATATATATATATATATATATATATATATATATATATATATATATATAATATATATATATATATATATATATATATATATATATATATATATATATATATATATATATATATATATATATATATATATATATATATATACAGGTTTTAGCATTTGAGCAGGCCATTAACTCATATGTAATTATACATCATTAGAATGTTCCAAAATCAATTCGTGCATACGTTTCCTTTCCAGGAAACCAAGTAACAGAGTTTTTATGGTTTGAAAAAAAAAGGAAAAAAAGGTTACTAGTGCTGCAGGAAAAGGTGATACGAACATTATGTTAACTCTTATTTTACTGCCCCCCCCCCCCCCCCACCCCCCCACAGCATCTCCTGGCAACCTTTTCCTATCCTCAGGGAAATTACAGGTGAGTTTTAATTTTTTTGTAGTCCGATACGTTAGAGGTGAGTTTTCATGTCTTGTATAGGCATGGATAACTTAAAAGAGTTCTCAGGGCAGTTCATTTTTTTCCAGAGAACCTTAAGTTTAGCTGTAGTTGACGTTAACAGACCCAGAGAACTATTGCTGAGTTATTACAAATAGTGAGTTTTCAATTCACCGAGAAACAAGTGGCTTACTTCACAGTTGCCTTGTCAGTAGTTACAGCGCTGCAGAGCCAGTATAATGCATACCTGGATGACCAAAGAGTAGTACTCCACACACTATGTCAGCTGTTCAAAAGAGCTGTGATACACTGGATCCCATCTCACGGCAACATCCTTAGCAAAGAAGCGACTGACATACTGGCAAAGTAAGGAGGAAAGTTTCCAAGAGGCCAATAGTTTTATCAGGAGCAGATACGGGAACAACGGAGCATCTAGGCCACCAGAAAAAGTATCCATTATTGACCATCCTGAATCCATGCCATGGCTCGACCACGGTCTACAGTGCTGATACTTCTCCTTGGTGGCATGGCTAATGCAGTGATCATTTCGACCACTTGTCATACTGATTTATTGCATACCAACGGTAAACATTCTTTACTGGATGATAATTTTCCACGTGCATTCAAATTCAACTCACTTTTTCACCTTTTGAACTAGTGGGGCGTGTTGCAAAAACCACGAGTCTTTGCAGCAACAATGGCAATTTTCACGTGCGGGTTAAAGTGACCCAGTTTTTGGACATTTAAAAAAAATTAACCTAGTGCACACAGAAATGTATACACATTTCTCTGAGCTCAGTTTTAATGACATTTTCACTTGTCTTTACAGTTTGCCAATCAATTATATAAACCTTGTCTAAACTGAATGGTGGCCCTTAACTTTTGTCCAGTACCGTAGTATATTTCATTTCTCAGCAGCTTTCAGAGCTAGGGTGATCTCAAGAAATAAATGTGCATTTCGTTGTAACGAGTTTCTGAACCCCGCTGGATAGAAAGATTTGAAAGTGTTCGCGCAGTTTGTTTTTCTTCATTAGCGCCGTGAAGTTCACAGGGGCCTCTGGTGAGATGAAGAAAGAATAGACCTCTGCACCTTCAGACATCTCGTGCAAGACGACTACCATGAGGTCGTGCAGGTGACTGTGACCTCGTCATGTCAAACAAATTGTTACCGTTGTACGAGTTTGTGAATGCTTTATGGAGACTTCCTGCAAGGGGAACAAACTCTGGTGGTGACTCCATGCTCCGTGGGAAGCGAAAATAAGAACGATGATAATTATCATGTGTAATCCGAGCTTATTGTGGGATGAAACAAATGAAAGACTGACTAAAACGGTTGACTGAGACTGCATCTAGCCAGTGACATACTTCATGGCTGAGAAGCAACAACTAACATTGACAACATTTCTAACCTGATTGAACAAGGATCAACGAGACAATTGATACATGACTTTAGCAACGCTAAAAGTCCAGCAATTTTTGTAAGGACCTCGGGGAACAAAGAATATTATGAAAGGAAATCACATTTGAAGGATACCAACTCAGCAAGAGAAAATTTAAATAAAAAAAAAGTATTTCAAATCCGTCATTCTTTGCAATAGTTGGCTTAACAGTCTATTAGGAAAGAGAAGGACAGGTCAAAAAGTTGAAATTTTGTTGCTATATTCGAAGTTTTTAAATGAAGAGTTTTTGATGTAAGTGCACCATTCTTGTGAGATTTTCTCTGTCTGTAAGAAATGGAGTTACTTAGTGAAATGTTGGAAGTAAAATTGCACGAGTCAGCAAATTTGTTTACACGAGTCAATAATGGTATCATTGCCAACTTTCCTAATTCTAGTAATTGTTGCCTGCCCTCAACAATTCTTACGTTCAGCAGAACTTTGTAAAATTATTATTATGATTATTATTACCATTTTGTTTAATGATGTCTCCAAAATACTTGAGAAGCCTGGCTCTGATAAGCATTGAGTTACATTTGACTTGACAGCAGCGGTGGACAGGTTGAGAATTTCTGGCGCTGACAGAGGGACCACAACTTGGACTGAGACATTTAGAAACACTTATCAATGTGGAATCAGTCATCTGGGGTCAATGATCCTTTCTTTGCCTATGGGCCACGAGCACTTCCAGCCCGCCCCTGCTTTACATACTATATTTTGTGGCCTGAAACTACTGTAATGCGATATCCTGGCCACAACATTAAACTTTAAATTGATGAACTTGGGAAACCAGAACTGATGAACTTGGGAAACCAGAATTGATGATATGATTACTCCATGCAAGCTGCTGTATTATTCGCCTTCTTCTTCTGTTACACTAGAGCAATGAGATGCCTGCACGGCACACAGCACATACATATAGAAGTCCATTTTTTCTCATGCATGCGTATGGCAAGAATCTACTAAAAGAATGTTCCCCACAGCGAACAAAATATGTTTGCAACACTGATCTAAGTTATGTACGTATTCAGTGAGACTTGGAACACTTGTGTAATTAGTGTTTTCTTATAAATACTGACATTTATACTGATGTGTGTGTGTTAAATTATAAAAATGTTAACATTTTCTTGCAGTTATTCTCTTCATCTAGGTTATCAGCAATTCAGCGACAGTTAACAAAATTTAGTGAACGCGCCTTTGACTTTTGGTTACATTTCTGAAATCTGTTTCTCATTTCAGTTGCTGGGGTTACAAGTGTTTTGTTCTTTGACAACCAAGAAACAACTATCGCTGACCCTAAAATCTTCGATGTACCAACTACATGCACGTAAAGAACAGCGTTTGACTGAAGTTTATTATGAACTCGAGATGCTAAAAGACCTGATGAATATTGTTTCCTTAGCTACGATTAGCTATTTATATATACACATATTTTTTTTTAACGTTTGATGTTCGCCTCTGATTACACCTATCTTCTTTGGTTTTATTTTATTTTTATATTATTTAAACGTGGACTGATCGTTGTCATATTAATAGCATCTGCTTTTGATATGAACATTACAATATGTGATAATTAAAAGGTTAAGATGCAAAAGTATGAAATGCTAGTATAGCTTTGTTGTTTTCTTGTGTCTCAAAATATGTGATGTCATGTTGGCGTTATTACTTAGAAGACCTGAATGGTACGATGGATTTGACACACACTGAGGAAATCTGTTGACAGCAGCACCGCAAGACAGTCTATGCTCTGTAATCCCCAAGATAAGAGAAAACACACGGAGAAGAGAAATGGAGACAGAAATGAAAATAACGAGACAGACAAGGAAAGAGGTGGAGTTGGTGGCATGTAACAGCGGGACTTAGCATGTGTTTGTTGAAGATCTATGTTCCTTTAGGAATTGAAGGGTAAAAATGAAAATGAATGGCACGAGACACAAGAAATAAATACAAATAATTGTGTTTTAAATGTGAAGAATTGCTACGCAGCTAAAGTCGGGGGAATGTTTGTCAACTGAATCCTCTGCCAATCTGAGTAGTTCAAAATGTGTAAGGCTTGTGATGACAAATATAATTTCCATATCGTGTCTTCCATACACTCAATAACTCGACATAACTTCTCTTGGATATAATTTTTTTATAAACTATAACATACTGTAGTGTCAAATATGGGATTTTCAAACCACCTTATACAACTCATCGCACTGCTGTACCAAGAACAACAGGCAGCCGTAAGAATAGAGGGGGAAACATCAGAATGGTTTGAAGTACAGAAAGGAGTAAGACAAGGCTGTACCCTTTCCCCTTACCTGTTTAACATTTATGCCGAGAATATCATGAGAAACGTAAGAGATGACCAAGAACACACAGAGTTTGACTCATTTAACATCGGCGGGTACCAGATCCCGGAAATCAGATATGCTGACGACACAGTCCTCCTATCGACCAACCCAAAAGGACTTGAACAATTACTTCTGTCCACCAAAAAACACAGCGAGGCCCAGAATCTATACCTAAACACCAAGAAGACCAAAGTATTGACAACAGACAAAGTAAAGACCAAACCAGAAATTGAAATTGATAACGAAGAACTGGAAAGTGTCAATGAATTCGAATACTTAGGATCAATCATTAACAGCTCTGGCGACTGTGCAGTAGAAATTAAAAGAAGACTTGCAATTGCTTCACATAAGCTAATACAGATGAAAAACCTATGGCAAGGCACAAGCAAAGAAACAAAGTTACAACTGATCAGAGCATGTATATTCCCAGTAGCAACATACGGCTGCGAGACTTGGACACTCAATAAAACAGTTGCAAAAAAGATTACATCCTTCGAAATGAAATGCTACAGAAGGATGTTGAGAATACCCTGGACAGAAAAAAAGACCAACAGAGAAGTACTGCACTCACTAAACGTACAGGAACATTGGCTCCTAAATACCATCGCAATAAGGAAGCTGAAATTTTTCGGTCATATAAAAAGACATAATAGTCTGGAAAAAACAGTGATGGAAGGCATGGTCCCTGGAAAAAGGGGAAGGGGTCGACCTAGACGACGGTGGACCCAGGACATCACAGAGAGTCTGAACTTGTCTTTGGCTGATGCAGGTCGACTTGCCCAGAATCGTGATGCGTTCAGAGCAGCTGTAATGGAGACAACGTTCTGGAAAGAATACGTCACATGATGATGAGTGTCAAATATTCTTCATATATATATATATATATATATATATATATATATATATATATATATATATATATATATATTTGTTTTGGGTGGAAGAATCTCTTTGCCAGGTAGGACAGTCTAGAAGCAAAATCTGCAATCAACCCAAGTATGACCTCCAGTTCCCAGGTCAGAAACGTATTTCATACACCTCTTTACACTAATTTATACATTTATCAAATGGGTGACATTTAGGTCCGAATAACGTATACAGTATTCCTGCTTCGAATGCTAATTCCCTCGAAGTTCATGTACTATGAGACACGATCTATCAGTTACATTAGGGCACATGTCCAAATATAATACCTTATGGTCTTGAAAATAATGCCCATATATAGAGTTCTCTTAATGAAACGTTTGTAACCAACAATGAAACGATTTCATCAAATTTTCGAGAAAATTCGGAAACGGTACGCATAGCACTATAAAAACTAAACTGCACACCCATTAAAAGAACATATGCTTTTCGAATTTTTCATGATCATGTCCAAATTACTACAGAACATACGGAATGTCACATAATATTCAACGCAAGAATGATACAAGTCGGATACAACTATGATTATTTCGCACATAGCATTTATTATCTGCTTCTTCTCTGAAGATGATATATTTCTTCCTACGAGCACGATGTTGTTTAATAGAACTTTCATCAGCGATCGATCCAGTGGGTACATGAATAATTCATCAAGTTAAAGACTATCGGTCAACAGAGATCCATCTCGCTTGACGGTGAGTAACCCTCTGTCTAACGTCCTCGTTCACAAGTTTATTTTAAATTAATATACCGCGTGCCTCTTTCTAGCTCAAAATTCTCTAACCAAAACTTATCGGAACATGGATTGTTTACGCCTTAGACATCTCGGTCTTTGATTTGCCATGAGAGAGAGATAGAGAGAGCGAGAGAGAGAGAGAGAGAGGATGGGAGTGAGTGAGCGAGAGAGAGAGGAAACGCAATCGTTATTTCACCAGCTGTCAAAATGCACGCTCACATCAAGTAAAAGAAACAACACGAAGTCATAGGGGAAAGGTTAACTTACTTCTCTCACTGTTTCCATACTAACAGGGCCGGTGTAGCAGGACAGAATACTCCCCCCTCCCCTCCCTCACCAGACTAAACCCGGGTATAATCTGGCCCAGTCCAGAACACTGACACCTCTATTATATACACCACCTGTCGCCTCTCAGCCACAGCCCTTTCACGGCTGTTTGTGCCCTATACCACACGGCTGTTTGTGCCCTATACCAGAGCGCTCTTTTAGTTTCGGTGACCGGAATTCTGACACCGGGTATAAAATTTTGTGTGCACCGTAAAAGACTATTTAAGTTTTTGGCGGGGAAAATCAGCTGATGTGTGAATAAAATCAGTAAAATATAAATCATTACACACTCGTTCTGGATAAACACAGCGCTAAAATTCTTTTGTGTACTATAACTTTGTTCTGTGTTCTATTTTTGATTGCATTTTTATTTGTTTGAAATTAGTTTTGACGGAGTTACAGACTTTTGAAAACAGCGTCATCATTTGAGGAAATTCATAAAATAAGTAATCTTTTTATTAATTTAATATCTAAAAATCGGCCCATTCGTTTGAGTTTATAATTATAAAGACTTCTCGAAGGGAAGCTAAAGATTATTTCCACATACTTTTTTTTTTTTTTTCATATCTTGAGAATGTGTGGTAGTCAGTTTTGTGAGTGTGGCATTACAAGAACAAGCATATTGTCACCAGATTTTATAGCATTTAAATCCCTTTAAACGCATTCCTGATACCCACAAATCTTAAATAAGGTAGTAAAAAAATAACTTTTTGTAAAGCACCATCTGTTTTTGCATTTTCATTCATTTATAATGATATTTAGCTACGTATATAAGCGTCAGAAAACATGTAAAGCTATAGATAGATTACTTCCACATAATTTGATCTATCTTTCAAGTCTTGTTAATCTTCTATTCATAATATGAATTATTTTTTTAATTGTGTGTGAGATAAGGACTCCTTACCTTTCATATTTTTTAGGCATTGTTTTGAAACACCACAGACTTCTAGAACAGGTAGCTGATACAATAGACGCAAAGATATTTGAGAATTCGCAAGAGATACATGCAAACATTAGTACTTTTAAGAACTTGAAGAGATTTAGTAGGAACTGAAAATAGGCAGAAGAATTAGGAGCTAAAATTGAATTTTTCAGGTAGGTATTGAACTTTGTGAGGATAAGGAGGAGACAGATAATTTTAAAGTTAGACTTGAAAATGCACAAGATGCGCTGGCCAAACTTCAGTTTCAAGATCTGTGTACTAGGTCTGGTCCAGTTTGCTCACACATGGACAAGGTACTAGCCAAACACAAAATCATACAACAGGCTTATAATAGCAGAGCATTTATAGGGAATCACTGCCACATATATCTCACACAAAAAGTTTATAAACATCTTACAAGAGCAATCATTACACAAACACTGAAAATTACAGACAAACAAGATATAACTAACATAGCTTTTATTGCCCAAGAACAATTCAACTCACTGAAAGAAGCATTTGAGAAAGTACACAACAAAATATCACACAGTAAACCAATTAGTAAAGAATCAATAACAGCATCGATAGAGACTTATATGTCTTTGTTCAGAAAGCTATTCCCTAGTAAGACAATTCATAAACAGCACATATTAGAAAAACATTGCGCAGACTGGATCAGAACTCATGATGTATGATTGAGATAATTGTTAGCTCTCATGTTCTGGGGACAATTGGGTGTGTTATTTTAAGGTTATAAATGTGGACATGCAACTTAAACTTTCAATAATTAATGTTTGACGCATGAAACCAAAACAAAACTTTGATAACCATTTTCTGCAGGTTTTCTACTTTTGATTTCTGTAATTTGTTATGCATGTTGATTGTGACCGTTTTAGTGTAAATTGAATTAGAAACAAACCATAACAAAATGTTAAAAAAACCCGTAAATTTTACACTATTTCAGACTATTATATCTTCTGTTCTAATTGTGATAAAATGTTTGTTCTTGTTCTAAAATTTACTCTAACATTTCTAGTCTAGCTTTACGCAAAATTAAAGCCGGTATTTATAATAATAAAGTAGCCTAAAAGCATTAATTAAGCCCTATCAAAAGTAAACATCGCCACATGTTTTTCCCATTAGGAAGCTGACCACGTGACCTCTGTCAAGTGGGCTATAAATAGCGCGGTCGGGGAAAAAGGGGAAATAACTAAAAGATCGCTCGCAAACAGCCGTGACCAGAGCGCTCTTTTAGTTTCGGTGACCGGAATTCTGACACCGGGTATAAAATTTTCGTGTGCACCGTAAAAGACTATTTAAGTTTTTGGCGGGGAAAATCAGCTGTTGTGTGTGTAAAATCTGTAAAATATAAATCATTACACACTCGTTCTGGATAAACACAGCGCTAAAATTCTTTTGTGTACAATAACTTTGTTCTCTGCTCTATTTTTGATTGCATTTTTATTTGTTTGAAATTAGTTTTGACGGAGTTACAGACTTTTGAAAACAGCGTCATCATTTGAGGAAATTCATAAAATAAGTAATCTTTTTATTAATTTAATATCAAAAAATCGGCCCATTCGTTTGAGTTTATAATTATAAAGACTTCTCGAAGGGAAGCTAAAGATTATTTCCACATACTTTTTTTTTTTTGGTTTCATATCTTGAGAATGTGTGGTAGTCAATTTTGTGAGTTTGGCATTACAAGAACAAGCATATTGTCACCAGATTTTATAGCATTTAAATTACTGTAAACGCATTCCTGATACTCACAAATCTTAAATAAGGTTGTACAAAAATAACTTTTTGTAAAGCACCATCTGTTTTTGCATTTTCATTAATTTATAATGATATTTAGCTACGTATATAAGCGTCAGAAAACATGTAAATCTATAGATAGATTACTTCCACATACTTTGTTCTATCTTTCAAGTCTTGTTAATCTTGTATTTATAATATGAATTTTTTTTTAATTGTGCGTGAGATAAGGACTGTTCCATTAGTGTTCTTTGGTAGACAATCCTGTGCACACGATGGCTGCCAAAGAATTCTAAGTAACTGTTTGTATATCTTCTTTCATTCGCAGATAAAGCATTCTACATCCTGGTGTTAGACTTGATAGTCCCAAATATTCCTCTATCTTTATACATACACAAGTAAACTATACTACATAACAACGAAATGGAACATACTGTTTTGCATCATATGAATTGTGCCAGTGCACTGTGCAGAGCCTGTGGCAAGAGAGCATTAACTTCCAAAACAACACGTTCAATTCAGAAAGCACTGAACTGTTCTAATTACGTTAATGATCTGTTCTTTGTGTTTGGAATTAACGTATCAGATGATAAACCCACACAGCATTCGACTATATTTTGTAAGAAGTGTTACTTACGAACACAAAACTCAAAAAGGAGGCATAATGAGAAGTGTCTTGAAACAGCCAAGTTACTATCGGAAAACAGTCAGCACATCTGGAAAGACTAAAACCATAATTTAACTATAAGTGAATGTCAACTGTGCAATTATGTTGCAAAGACATCTTTTGGTGTTTTAAAAACAAAAAGCTGCTCTATCCCCTGTGATGTTCTTTCTGACCCCTCCATGTCTAGTCAGTCATTTAGCTGTAGTCAGTCAGTTAGTTTGTAGTCAGTCAATTAGCTGTAGTCAGGATAGCTCTGTACAGTAGGAGGTTGATGTGCCTGCCCACATTAGTGATGATATTGTTCAACTGGAGGTTGATGTGCCAGCTCACATTAAAGGCGATACCATTATTCATTTGGAGGTGGATAACACTACTCACCCTAGCATGCCAGTTTGTGTTGCCACATCTACACCTACCAAGTCAGTTATACATACGACAAGTACATCCACCTCGCCTGTCTTCAAAAGCGACATCACAGTACAACAGTTACTTGCTAAGCCACCTTCACAACCACTAACACAAAAGGAAGAACCCCTATTCACATCCATTGTTAGAAAAAAACTAGAAACAGCAAAAAGTAATATCATAAAATGCAAAACCAGAGGACAGCCTATTGTACTACAAAAACTAATTAAACATATAAGAGAAACATCAGTCACCAGAACGCCAACAAAATGTAAGCGATCTCAATTGCTCCACACTGTTAGAAAACATATTGCTGGAACATCAACTGATTCATTAGACCTGCAGCAGGCACATGAATTACAACGCTGTTCAGAAACGTCACGTCAGGAAATTTGCAGGAAAGCAGGCATTGAAAGTAGAGTTAGAATATCCAAAGAATTAGCAATAGCCATGAAGGAAACAGTAGGTCTTACGTGGGCACAGGAGAGAAAACAGAGAAGATTGAAAATTGAAAGACGCGCCAGCGGTATTAAAAATATAACTTCACAATTAAAATTTATAATGGAAACTCATTTGTTACAAATTTCTCCATCTGTGAATGTACAGATTCATCCTATAAAAAAAGGAAGTGTGAATGATAATTGAGCGAAATTTTGGGGCTAGAGCAAATTATGGCAGTTGTTGCTTGAGATTGACAGAATTAACAGAGTGTGGAAATCATTTAATAGATGTATTTATTAAATACACCTACAGTAGAACTCCATTTATCCGAACCCCAATTATCCGAACATCCAATTATCCGAACACTTTTTCCAGAAAAAAAATAAAATAAAATCAGATGCCACAGTTAGACTAAAATTCTGAATCTTTTGATGCGGCAAACTTCAAATGTGTGCGAACAATTTGTAGAGAATGGGATGGCTAATGGTCGGTCGCTTACGTACAGGAAGTCAGTTAGATCATAAAGTCAGTTAATATCTGGTTTACCAATCCAGTGTACGTGTGCGTTCTAGGTAGAACACTGGCTAAACAGACAGTTCAACTTAAAATAATTGTGTCTGCTACTACAGCAGAATAATTTTGGTGTACAAGTATTTCTCTGTGCGATATGGCATCTTCCAGTAGGCCTAAAGCATATAAAAGGAACCGCAATGTTTTGTCAATTGAAACGAAAACAGAAATTATCAAGAGACTAGGACAAGGTGAAACTGTGTCTTCACTTGCGAGGATTTTCAATGTTGGGAAAGCTACCGTCTCTAACATCAAAAGTAACAAGGATAAAATTATGAGTTTTGCATCGAAGTTTGATAGTGAAAATGGGTCGAAGAAACGTAAAACCATGAG
Source organism: Oreohelix idahoensis (assembly GCA_024509875.1). Lineage (NCBI taxonomy): Eukaryota > Metazoa > Mollusca > Gastropoda > Stylommatophora > Oreohelicidae > Oreohelix > Oreohelix idahoensis. The sequence continues at coordinate 56,305 of JAMPIV010008135.1, read as the reverse complement.
AAATGCGAAAGATGTGAAATTGGAAGAGGCTTTGTATATATGGTTTGTGCAAAGAAGAAGCAAAGGGGAACATATCTCTGGTTCTCTGTTGTGTGAAAAGGCACTTCAGTTCAACAATCAACTTGACTGTCCTCCTGACTTTAAGGCTAGCCAGGGATGGTTAAGAAACTTTAAATCTCGTCATGGCATACGAGAATTGGAGATTCAAGGGGAATCTTTATCTAGCGATGCAACTGCCGCTAAAAATGTTAAAGAAACATTCTTGGCTTTTTTGGAAGAAGAAGGTTATTCACTCGATGATGTGTATAATGCCGATGAGACTGGCTTATACTGGAAATCATTGCCTCAAAAATCACTTGCATTTCAGCGCGAAGCAGCTGCCCCTGGGTTTAAAAAGTGCAAAGAGAGAGTAACAATTTTGGTAGCCGCGAATGCCAGTGGAAGTCATCGTTTACCGGTGCTAATGATCGGCAAAGCCAAAAAACCACGTTGTTTAAAGAATGTGACATGTCTCCCATTGTGTTACAAAGCACAGAAGAGTGCTTGGATGAATAGTGAAATATTTCTTGATTGGTATACAAATCAGTTCATCCCAAATGTGAAGAGGTTGAGAGAACAAGAAAAGAAAACTGGAAAAGTAATTCTTCTACTGGACAATGCACCATCTCATCCATTGAATGCAGTTGATGCAAATTTTAAAGTAATTTTTCTGCCTCCCAATGTAACAGCACTGATTCAACCAATGAATCAGGGTGTTATAGCAAAGCTTAAAAGATGTACAAGAAGGAAGTCCTGCGTCGTTTATTGTTGGCTGAAGATGAAGAAAGTGTGGTGGCGTTTTCCAAAAAGCTTAATCTCAAAGACTGCTGCTATATGTTAGCTGATGCTTGGACCACCCTGTCACAAGATAATCTCAACAAGGCTTGGAATAGATTGCGTGGGAAAAAAGGAGGAAATGAAACTACTGCAGTGGACACAAATGATGATTGTATAAATGAAGTTGTGGAACTGTTTCAAGCAATGCCCGGATTTTCGGACTGTGACAAAGATGATGCACACATGTGGCTAGAAGATGATAATGATTCTGGTTTTCAGTTTTTGAATGATGAAGAAATTGTGTCTTTTGTGCAAGAAGAAAACCAAATACATGTAGTGACCGATGATGAAGACTCCTCAGAAGTACATGATGTACTTGTAGATTATGAAGAAAAACCAAAACGTCGACCAAGTCCTGAAGAGGCCTTTATAGCACTAGAAACAGCGATGGCTTGGTACAAGCAAGAAGATGACAGCTGTCCTACACAGCTTCTGCTGTTGAAGAGAATGCGGGACTTAGCAGCCAAAAGGAGACTATCCAGTTTGGTGCAAAAGAGGATTCCTCATTATTTTAAATAGTGGGCTACATCTGTGCAAGTACATATATACGTAAGTTGCGCCTGGTTTTGAATCGTTTGTAATGTTATTTTGAAAACATTTCTCTTTCTTAACAAAAATAATTAATACAAGTAGTACATGCACTGCAGTGTAATAAAAGATTTTGGTGATACAGTGATCTAATACAGTGTGGGTATTATTATTACAGTACAAGTATGTAAATATGTTTTATAGTGTATTTTCCTTGTGATGGTTAATTATTTTTAGAAATATGTGTACATGTACTCGATACATTATGTAATCCAATTATCCGAACATTTGATTATCCGAACGATGCTCGGTCCCATGGGGTTCGGATAAATGGAGTTCTACTGTATTTATCTATTAAATTGAACATTTCGTTTTACTCATGACCATACTGATTTTTACATGACCATCGTGATGTATGATTGAGATAATTGTTAGCTCTCATGTATTTGGGGACGATTGGGTGTGTTATTTTAAGGTAATAAATGTGGACTTGCAATTTAATGTTTCAATAATTAATGTTTGACGCATGAAACCAAAACAAAACTTTGATATCCATTTTCTGCAGGTTTTCTACTTTTGATTTCTGTAATTTGTTATGCACGTTGATTGTGACCGATTTAGTGAAAATTGCATTATAAACAAACCATAACAAAATATTAAAAAAACGTAAATTTTACACTTTTTCAGACTATTATATCTTCTGTTCTAATTGTGATAAAATGTTTGTTCTTGTTCTAAAATTTACTCTAACATTTCTAGTCTAGCTTTACGCAAAATTAAAGCCGGTATTTATAATAATAAAGTAGCCTAAAAGCATTAATTAAGCCCTATCAAAAGTAAACATCGCCACATGTTTTTCCCATAAGGAAGTTGACCACGTGACCTCTGTCAAGTGGGCTATAAATAGCGCGGTCGGGGAAAAAGGGGAAATAACTAAAAGATCGCTGGCAAACAGCCGTGCTTTCACTAGTACACCAAAAACTCAGCGTATTGTGGACTTAGAAAAATTCCTGGTGTTTTCTGTACCGCAGCGTTTATTGTCACGATTCCCATTGCCTATTGCGTTGTTCCACAGCCAGCCTGATGGCTTTTCGACAGTTTCACTAAGCCTCTTCCGTACCCTTGTTCTCGACTGTCTCATCAGCCCCAACAGTTTCAATAGATCATACACTGATGCAGCCACAAGCCCTCTTGCGCCCACTTCAACAGCCATGACCTTTGCAGTGAGCCCATCGTGTCTCAGATCCGCGGCCAGATCACTATATTTGGCCGCTTTGAACAAATATTGCTCGTCTAATCTGGATTCAAATGGCACGGTCAGTTCAATCAGTATGACCTGAAGCGTTGCTGAAGAATGAAGCACTATATCCGGCCGTCTCCGCGATTTTCTGATACTCTCTGGATATGCCCCTCGTCCAGGTAGGTCTACCGCCATCTCCCAGTCGTTTGCACAGTCAAGAAGAGATGGTAAACTGCTACCAGGTTTACTCGGTTTGGGGTGTGCTGACTTTCCTGCCCTCAGAAAGTATGTATTTGCGGTGCTCGGCCTGGGTTTGCTATTCGCCTTCATCCTTTCCAGATCTATTGTCGCAGCAAGCTCATTTAGCACTTTGTTATGGCGCCAAGTGTATCGCCCTTGCCCTAATGACACCTTTCACGCTGAGAGCACGTTTTCGAGTGTCTGCCTCCCCTGGCACAGGGGGCACTGCTCATCATCCGACTTTCCCCATTTCACAAGGTTGGTGGCCGACGGCAGCAGGTCATACATTGATCTAACAACGAAGCTGAGCCTAAGAGGTGCCATATGCCATATATCATTCCATGTCAAGGACCTCTGCAGGGCTCCTTCCCATGTAGTCCATTGGCTGCTGCACTGCTTTTTGCAACCTCTTATCATTCTCAGCTCCTCGTATCTCCTGAACTACCATGTCTCTGCGCTCCCTGCTTGATGCCTTGGACCACCAGCGGATGTCTCCATGACCAAATCCCCGTCTATTCGTTTGTGTGTATCCGATTACCTCCCTCAGTTTGAGTGACTCTTGGGCAGCATCAACAGCTTCTTCCACTCTCCACTTCCTTCCCGTTTTCAGTGTGGGCTGAATGGACTTAACCACGTCATCAGCTGACTCGCGTAGCATCATTGCAAGCCTTGCCTTTCCAACTTTATACTCTTCAACAACTGACTTGAAAGGAAGCAGAAGTTTTGACTTTTTGCAGTTCAGTGCTACATCTGACAGACCTGGTGGTACCCCTAGCCACTTTCTCATGAACTTGTTGACCTTCTGCTCTATAGCTTCCACTGTACTTGTGCTTATTTCATATATAAGCAGTGGCCACAGCAACTTCGGTATCAACATGAACTGGAGGCACCACAGTTTGAATTTTCCCAGGAGTCTGCTTTGGTCTATGATCTGTAGCCCTCTGTCTGCCATTTCTATTGTCTGTTGCACTGCCTTCGAGTCTTTTAATGAGGCATCATACACCCTGCCAAGACTTTTAACAGGTTCCTCAATGACAGTAGGGATTCTTTGGTTGGAAACCATGAATATGTCCTCTGCTATCTTCCCTTTCCTGACTGATAGGCTTCTCGACTTCTTGGGTTTGAAGCTCATTCTGCACCAGCTGACTAGTTCATCCAGGCGTGCTAACATCCTCCGGGCCTGATGTTCATCTGATGTCAGAATTGTTGTGTCATGTTGTGTAACCCTGGAGGTTATTCTCGCCTAGGCTAAATTTGCCCCTGGTATAATTTGGATGGGGTGGTAACTATTTTAGCATGCTACATCGGGTCTAGGGTTTCAGTCGCACACAGTCAAATACATACTTGGTGCCCGCTGGCTCTACATATATATTTATATTACGTATATGGTTTGGTTACCATACCTCTCGATGCTGGACCTAGTATGGTGAAGTCTCTAACACTTCAACCCCCTAAAGCAGTATATGCTATGGGACTACATTGACCTTACATGGTTAGAGACCCTATTTTGCAATTTTCAAACTAATATTTAAAGAGACTGAAGCTAACAAAGAAAAACAGTTCTCACCTATGACCTGATTCTTTGTCCTTACTTTTGTTGCACTGTCCCAAACGTTTCTGTCTACAAAATCTGGACATTTCTGTCTACGACTTCAAGCTATCATTATTAATACTGCTCCTCAGGCATTTCATACAAGGTGACTAATATGAGGTTGAACATGAGGTTGAACATGAGGTTGGCAACCTCATCATGTATCACAAACAGCTACAGAAACCATCACTGCACTAGCATGTGTATGTTTGGTGCAGGCATCCTACAAGGGGGACAACTTACAGTGGTGGCTCTATGCACCATTAAAGGACCACAAAGGAAAATTAATGATGAATCATTATTAAGTTATACCAGACTAATCTAATCATAACACAACCAGCACACTCAGTTTATAAACTATTAAAACTCCATTTTGAACATTAATATGTTTATTAGTTGAACTGAAATGATGATAAATATGTTCATTAAACTGAAGCCATGCAGTACACTTTGTAATACGTACAGAACAATGACACATACATATAAGAATTTAACGTAGTTTACATGTCAATAATATATTCTAATGAAAATTGTATTCTTAAGTTCATAGCTTGCAATGGTAGATTTGAGTTTTAAACATAATGTTTTAGACTGGGACAAAGAAGAACTTCTTACATTTTTAACACTGACAAAATAGTATTAGGTAAACTTTGCTGGGCAAAATTTTGAATTTATTTATATTCTTAAGCTGTGATAAATTTATATTTGCTAAGATAGCATTAGAAATGTGGCAGCTTATGCAGAAAGTTGCATGCATACACACTATTTTAGGCATAAAGGTACTTTAAGTGAAATGTCTGTTATGTTTTTATGTCAAGAATAGATTTATGTCATTATAACCAATTGAACATGTCACTATTAATATCAACTGTATAAAACCAATAAGGCTAAGATTGCTGGGACATGTTGAGTGAATGAAGATAACACAATGAAGGATGAGCAAACATAACAAATTAAACATAGGAAGCCTAGAGGCTGCTAAGCAAGAAAATGTATATGGATCTTTGAAAAATAATTACAAATAACAGATCAGGGAGAGATCATTAAGTGAAGTAAAAAATGGAGAAGAAATGTATCTGGTGAAAGGATACTGACTGTCAAAAATGTGGAATAATAATAACAGCAACATACTGGTAATTATTTTAGTTAGCTAATAACATTCTCTTGTCACCCATTGGGGTTGTGCATAATTTGTTTATGGCATCATCATTTCTGTGCAATATCTAACTTTTATCTGTGCATTTCTTTTTTGTTCATCAGCTTCTCAGTCTCTTAAATTCTTTGCAGCAACAAAATCTTTGCTTCAGTATTCTCTGTGGTGAGTTTTATTTCTAAATCATATAAATTCACTCGCATATATGTCTTGTTCATATTCTTTTCAGTTGTATCCAGCTCAGATCACTGTATTTTATACACTTTTAAGTCTTTGTAATTTTTATTTTTTTGGTGTGTGTGTGTGTGTGTGTGTGTGTGTGTGTGTGTGCGCACGCGTGCGCGCGCGTGCGTGCGTGCGTGCGTGCGTGTGTGTGTGTGTGGTACCGCTACCTTTATGTTTGCTATGATTATTTTACAGATATCCACCCTTTACTTCTCTGGTCACCAATACTGTATCATAAATTCGACACAGCCTAATATGAGCTCTTTTACTGTCATCATATTTAAAGTCCCTTTTACCTCTCATTAAATCCCAGCTGCAACATATTTCCACTATGAGGTAAATTTGGTAGTAAAATACAAAGTGTAATATTAAAACCGTGTAAAAAGATGTGCTTTCTAACAAATTTTACTTTTTGCCATCTTTAATTTGAAAGACTTTGAAACATTCATTACCTACTGATGTGCACCACTTTAACGTTTTATATGCTGCTGTGACTGTTACTTTTCTTTGTTGTTGTTGTTTTTTTTGTTTTACAAAAGCAGAATTGCATAAACACAAGGGAATTAAATTGCATTAACAACAACTTGACACTTGGTGGCATGATTTTGAAGACAACATTTTTATCCTGTGTTCTAAAATTTGTAATTTCAGAGCGAAGCAATTAAAATAAAATAAATGAGTGCTACATTATTTTTAAAAATAATTAAACTTTGGACTACAATTTTTTTTAAATGAAACTTGAAAACTTATCTTAAATTTTGTTTTATTTAGTAAATTTTGTGTCAAAACAACTAGGTCATTTATAATACAATGTGTCATATCACTAGAAAAGTTCAAGGATAAGTAAATTAGCAGCCTGTTACCTTATTATGACATATCAAGTCATTAAACATTATTTTTCTTCATCATTCACTTTTTAAAATAATCACATCTATCTCTCCTATAAATTTGTTAGTCTGTCTCAGGCTTATCTCATCACCTTACAGTTTGTCCCTCAACTGGGCTGGAGACGGTCCCACTGTCACCCTGCTCCTGTCATAGAGCTGACAGTTTTGAAGTACATGTTTTACTGTTTGTTTGTCCTCCCCACATGAACACATATCTGTCCGATTTTCAGTTTGTTTCAGTTTTTAGTCTGAAAATTATCACTTGATCTCTTCTTAGAAAATAAATAGTATAGTTCTGCATTATCGGATTTTGGATGTTCATTATGTAACTTTACTCTGTAGTTTATTCTGATTACTGTTTTTATCTCTTTGTACATAGCCCTGTCTTCGGGTTGTATTTTCTTTCCTCTTTCTTTAGTGAGTTTATCTGCTTTCTCATTTTCATATCTCTTGCAGTGGACAGGGATCCACTGTACTTTTGCTTTTTTTAAATTCATAGCTGGTTTCCATTAGTGTTTCTGCCAGGCTGTTTAATTTATTGTTTTTATTTTTCCTGATGGTAGTGACAATTGATAGTGAGTCTGTGAAGAGCACAAGTTTGTCTCTAGCAAAATCTTTATTTTCCATGATATTAATACCTGTTTTTAGTGCTTCTGCCTCTGATTTAAAACTGTTTGAGAATTTTCAAGTGACCATTGAGATACGTATTTCCTGTCCAGTCTTTCATTTTGTGTAAACACCTCTACCTCCATTTTTTGTAGCTGTTGTTGCTGATTCATCTGTATATATGTGGTTGGGTGCTTCTTTCTGGGTGCTTCTTTCTGATGTATTCCATAGCTAGGTGTTTTCTCTTTGCATCTATCTCTGCCTTTTTTTTTGTCAATTCTGGTATGCTATCACTCAGCTCTGGGAACCTTGTTCTCTTCCATGGTGGGAATGTGCTGCTAGTCATTATGGGCTCTTTTTTTGTCTGTACAAGGTTTTGTTTTCTTGTTCATTTCATTTACTGGTGTTGATTTCATTGCCCCAGTAATTGCCTGGTGGTGTGTTTTGATGTTCTATTAACATTAGATTTTGAGGCAGCTACCAACACTGACATTCCATATTCCAGTGGCGAGTGGACATTTCCTGTAGATAACTTTTTCAGTATTTTACAAAAAGTATTTTACTGTAAGCAGTGTAATTGTGCTCAAACTGCTATGAAATCTGGCCATAAAGAATTTATAAATCACTTCAGTGTCATTTTGTTATGCACAGTTCATTCTTTATACTGAAGTCGCTTATGCTTGGAATAAGTTATCTTAAACATAAACTTGACTTAAATAGTTAGAATATTTGCTGCTCAGGAGTTATAGTTTTTTTTATATAAATTAACTGTTAAACATTTAGTTGATATCTGACAGAATTTAGTAATGATGCTTCGACATCAGGTTAAAATTGGACATTGTTGTACAAGATTTTACAGTATAGTTGACTTTTGTCTTTCACTTTCCCTTTCACTGAAACAAGAATGTAGAATAAATTTTACTCTTTTCTTGATAGCATTACTTTTTAAATAATTCTCCCTAAGTCTTGCATTGCTATTATTCTCTTTTTTTTTGTGTCTATTTTCACATTTTCCCTCAAATTATATCAAGAACATTTTAATTGTCTGATTTTTAATCTTATCCACTATTTCACTGTTCACTGCTACCTTTCCAGGATTTATTTGTTTGTTACCATTTATGTGAAACATGTTCTATCCATCAGCATATCCACATTTTTTTATCTACAAGTCTTTTTTCCTTCTGTTGGGTTAGCTTCTATACATTATTATAGTAAAAAGTACAAAGAATAGATGAAGATTCTCATTTTTAATGATTATGTAATTTAAGTGAAATTATAATGCCTTCATTATATACTGAGTACTATATATTTAGTCCTTCATACTCTCTTCCTGACTACTGTTTCACATCTTTCTTTATCATGGATATTAACAGGAATAAGCTGAAATATCAAATATTTCATGTTTCTTTGTATTCCAATGTATTTTTAAAATATTTATCCCTCTCATTTCATTTGTTAATTTTTTTTTTCCTAAAAACATTTTACATCCTATGCATATTTGCAGATTATGTTCATTCTGTTTTACTAGTTTTTACCATTCTTGTGCACTTAAGCGAAACATGGATATTAAACTTTATTTTTGGATCCCATTAAAAGGGATGATTTCAAGCAGTGCACAGTTGGTTTACTTGAAGATGATCTCAATTTTATTAGCAGTAATGACTGAAGGGTCACTGGAAAAAAAAACAAAAAAAACAACAACAACAAAGTGAACTTCAGCAAATGATGTACCTAAATTCCATCCTGTATTAATGATTCAGCTCTTTGTTGGAAGAAAAAGAAGTTAACTGTTAAAAAAAATAATGAATTAAGTTCAATAAAAGATCAGTGAAAGTGTTAAGTTTGTAGTTAAATTTTATCCTCCACTCTCCATTGCTTTTGACCTCTTTCCTCATGGCTCCTATATTAGACTTGCTGAAGTCATATTTTGTAATTTTTTTAAATGGAAAGCTGCATGTTTTAAATGCTAAAATGAAAATTCCAGTACAATAAGCATTTTCTCATAATCTTTTTAATGTAATACTTTATTTACAAAAACACAAAGACCTACAACTTTGCTATATAATAAAAACTTTACAAATTACTATTAGGCAACAAATGCATGTGGTATATAAACAAAGAAAAATATACAGTGTCTAGTTTTTACAAATACGAACTAACAAATCATTAACCAAAAAAAAAACAACGGAGGGGAAAAAAACAAAAAAACTTACTAACTACTCATAGGACAAGGAAAGACGAGGTTTTAAAAAAAAAAAAAAAAAACTCAAAAAGAACAAATACTAATACAAATTAAAACCAAGTGTAAAGGACAATAGTTATCTATAAACAATACAAAAAATAAAATAAAATGGACAAATACTAATATAAATTAAAATCAGCAACTGCAAAAGACAATAGTTATTTAAATTGAATACAAAATTAGTAAATAAAATGACACTAAATACCCCAACTATAACTAATTTTCAGGCTGAACAGGGTAGACCAAGATGGAACGAGAAGAGGCAAAAACGGTCAGCTATTAAGTGCCCGCTCTCTACCCATCACCTTTTCAAAACAACAACAACAATGTCTAGTTAGAAATTTTCATAGTGATGAATCAGTGAAGGACCTGTGAAAGAATTATGTTCAGTGCAGGCTTTCTGGACACTGTTAGTCATTGCTGGAGGGCCACAGCTGAAGACACCAATCTGGCCAACCTATTAGAAGAGTCATCATACCATTTTTTGACGTAACACGTACACAGTCTCTCTTCTTTGGTCATTACAGTATTTGCAATTATATGTGATGTGACATGACACTTTTAACAAGTAATGAATTTTAAAAAATGTTCATTACTAATGGACAAAGACATTTTAGTGCAGCAGAAGCACTGGACATAATTTCTTGACAGTGACAGTGATAGTGACAGTGATCATGACAGTAAAGATCTCTATGTTTATTTTTGAGAATGAGAGTTGAAGTGAACAGCAGAAGTAATAATGAAACTGGAATGCGAGTTGACAGTTATGATAACAACAGTGTGACAGATAATACTCAACATTGTCCAATTATGGAGGAAGTACAGGTTTCTGGTTTTACTGAGAGATGTAGCATTGGTGACAATGGACTGCTCATTCTAACAGATGAATCTGAGGTTATAGATGTCTTAAGGCTTTTCATAGTTAGCTTATTTCACAGACAACACTGATGAATCAGTTACTGGTGCAACTGAAATTGGAGGTGGAGGATTCTGTCTACTACGAAGCAAAAGTGGCAGAAAGAAATGTCAACAAGACATTTCCAAGCACATACAGAGCAGAGGCAGAAGAACAGAAAACTACAGAAGTTGAGGTGATGAAGGAAAACACTTAGAGACGAGCAGTGTTTTTCAATGATGCACTTTCAGCAGTAACAGCTCTTAGGTGCCAAAGAAAGAAAGATCTATATTTCCTAAGAACAACACTCTGCAAACTATGTGAGCATTTTAAAAGAAGAATGATGCAGTGAATCCCATCTGATTGCAGTGTCGTTGGGAATGAAGAGGCTGACAGATTCACAAAGGACAGTGGAAAACTACCCCTGACACAAGCATAATATATGAAGATGACAAGAGACTTTGGTGTTTTCTAGGTCAAAATAAGAACACGAAAACCATTCTTATTTTTCAAACAATAACACGTGTAAGAACTTTGCTTATGTGTGTATGAGTCTTAGAAATTGTCAGGCTATGTACTTCATTTTCTGCAACATTTTCCTATATCAAGCAATAGCAACAGCTGAAGAAGCTAAACTTATTGATTGATCTTGAATTATTTTTGGGATGCTATAGTCATTGAAATTTTTTGATAACATCTAGATGGATAGATCAAGAACTAATTGTCTGCCATTAAATACGCTGCAAAATGTTTGCTGGCTAAAATTTTGGATTGTTTTGCACATGAGAACACTGCTCACACAAATAAATTAAAGACTGAGCATCTTTTATTAATAATATAATTATGTTATGATCACTAAGAAGCAGAAAAATGTCAACAGTTCTCTGATTATGCAGCTGGAAGACGTTGTTAAAGGGTATATTCAGTGTGTGGCTATAAACAAACTATAAGAAAAAACAATTCAAGAACTCACAGAAACATTTAAATTTACTTACATCTTTATGAATTACTTTAAGAGCCTGGAAAAATGCCTCAAATTTGGGTCGTCCAAAGTGGGTCTTTGCTCTCAAGCCTGTAAACATGCTCAGACCAGCAATTTTCTGGAAGTGGCGTTCACATATATACTGAAAGAGAAGAATAAATGTTTAGGAACAGAAGTATACACTGAAATTGAATTATGTATGAAGATGAAATATATGAGAATCTGTGAAACAGAAGTCCATGAAAAAAAGCATACAGTTTTAGAACAGAATTATACACCAAAATACTGTAGAACTATGAATTACAATTCTATATATTAAAATATATGAAACAGAAGTCAATAGAAAAAAGAAATATTTATGAAAAAGAAGTAAGGATATATATAAAATAGATGTATACATGAAACAAACATTATAAAATAGAATAATATGTGAAACAGTATTGAACTTAAAACAGAAACACATATAAAATACACCCACAGAAGTGAACTTCCCTGGTTATCTGATAACTTAAAAAATATCACATTAAATGTTACTCTTTACTCAGACATCACAGCTATGAAGTAATAGCAGCGATTTCATATTTAAACTATAAGTGCAAAATGGTTTGATCAGATTAGCAAAGTTTCTTTCTATACTGCTGTAAATTAAAACAAATAGCACCTGATTAACTAACATCTTAATTGGGTACTGTAAAGCACTTTGCTGTCACTCTAAAAATAATGAACAGTCATTTATAACCCGTAAAATCTTACTTACATTATCACAATAGAAAGAAGGACGTAGGATATTAACAAACTTATAAGGAAATTATGATTTGATGCTAATTAAGACAATAAACCATGTTAAAGAACTGAAAAAGCATCTTGCAATGATGCCTGTTGGTACAAGTAAAAAATTAATAGTAAATAAGATGTCTATGAATGTGCCAAAAGTGAACTTAAAATGACCAAGTGTAGCATTATGAAGGAAAGTGAAGGCAAGGCTGACCAAAAAAAACTTGGTGGAGAATTGTGGAAGCCGAGATGCAAAGAATGAACCAGAGATGGGGCACTGAATGAAGGATGGCTGCCAACCAAACAAAGTGGAAGCAGTTTCTTGCTGCTGTACAAGACAGCACAGGCGTGATGGTCCTGACTGCTTTGACAGCCCGTGGTTTAAGGATCAAAGAAGAAGAAGATGTAGCATTATAAATAACGTTTTACCAGCATGGTAGTTCTCAGATCAAACTGCTCTTTTAACTGTGTTATACAGATCTGAACATCCAAAAAGTCAGAAGTATCTGCAGCTTCCACCTGGCGTATGATGTCTGTCATCCACTCAAAGCTTTGTTGGGTACGAGTTACCCACACAAAATACACCTAACAAAAGATTGGAACAGTTATCAAGCACACATAAAACTTGTAATGGTGTCTTTTTCAATAAGGGCGTAAATTCCCTGTCCATATTGTTATTAATATTTTCTATTATTTTGACTTTTCTACAGGCTGTGATGTTACATGGTCTACTGTCTTCTCTGGTTCCCATCTTCTGCCTCTTTTCCCAGCAATTTTTATGATGGATTATAGTTTTCCTCATCTCAAAAAATGTTTTATTCCTCTCCTACCCTGAGGATTCAAGAACAATGACTGCCTTGTAATGCTATTAGAAGGTTTCCTCCATGTGTGTCCTATCCATCACCATCACCTTCTCATTTCCAGCTCCCCTTGCATCTCTCTTTTTCTTGTCATCAGTTCCACACCAATGATCTTGTCTTACTACTTTAATCCTCCTATTCTAAACAAGCAAACCCTTTATGACAGCCTGTAACTTCTAAGTTGTTTCTTTTGTTATTCTCCACACAATAAGACTGGTGTGATGTTTTTAATGTTTGTTTTATAGCGAAAAAGTTACTCTTTGTATAATAAAGTATTCAGCATTTTAAACTGAATACATTATGTGTGTACAAAATTAAACACTATGGCTCACTTAACACAATACTGAACAATCATTCAGAATTAAAATAATGAGACGAGTGTATTACGTATAAGTGATCCAACATACATGCCAGATTTAAATAATATGTCAAACAACAATCACTATCAACATAATTTCAAGTTTTACTCCCTATGAAGCCTGGAGCCACCACTCAGATGAATCCACCCCTGTAGTAAGCCTACATTACAGCACTTGTAGTAAGCCTACATTACAGCACAAACTCTCTCAGTGGTGGTTTCTGTAGCAATTTGTTTGACATAATGAGGTTGCCAGGTCCATGCACAATCTCGTAGTAGTCATCTTTTATGACATGCCTGAGTAAGCTGTAGTCCTATTCTTTGTTAGTTTCCTCAGAGACCTTAGAGAGCTACCTGGGGCATGTACAAATACATAAACAACAAATACCAGCTAACTGAGGTGAGCTTTGCTGAATTGTTAAATAACTTTATTCACTTTTTAGTCTAGTTCACAGATGGCTTTGTCAACTTGAACTCTAGTTTCACAAGGAAGGGAACTGATTACCCCACCTCATAAGAAAAAGCTTGACTCTAACATTTCACTCCTCTATGGCAGTATTTGCTATTGGACTATCTTCTTGCTCCGAGAGCTGTAAGGTGAGCTACAAAATGATAACATTATTATCACAAAGGCCATCTAGTAAACCTGTTTGGTTATACTCCATTTCCTCATGTCTGTACTTTATATGATATGAAACGAATTATTTGATGTTAATAAGACATTTGAACATATTCTTCAGCCAATATACCACTGTCATAGTACCGCTTCATTACATCTTCACTTCAGCTTGTTTCGAGAAAAACACTTTCAAAGTTGTTGGGGTATTCATTTAATAGAAGGATATATTACATTAAAATGATATTTTACATTATGATCCGAACTGTTAACTGTTAACCAATTAAGATGGTTTGGCCATGTCTGCAGAATGGGAGAAGATCGGCTACCACGACAAGCATGGGAAACAAAGAGCCAAGGATCCAGACCCCCAGGATGACCCAGAGTCCGCTGGGAGGACAACATTAGACAATCTTTGAAGGACCAAGGACTAGAATGGAACCAGGCCAGGAGGAAGACAGCCGATAGGATAGTCTGGCGCTCTCTCTTCCAAACCTCTACACCTCACGGTAGAAGGGGAACGACTAAGTAAGTAAGTAACTGTTAACTGTAAGATATTGATTAGGATGATAGATTAAACTTATGAAGTCGAATGATGGCATCAGGTCAATTTTGGCTGAAATTGGAGATGGGATAAAGCAGTACTATGGTAACAATACAACAATTTGACATAAATCTTAGATATTTTCTCACAAATATTTAATCTTAGTGCTCATTTCAAACATCAACTGCGGAAAAACATCAGCATCAATTCTGACGCCTGCAAAACTGTGTGGGGCTTAAAGAGTTAAACTTGTATATAATAACAGCTGACAACTATGTTTACAGACATTGTCATTCCTACCTTCTGGACTGGCAGCCTGTTCTTGATCGTAGCTTTGGAAGCAATATCTTTAAGAATGGACGCAAAAGGTGTGACACCAATACCTCCACCAATCAGCACAGATACTGAGTATCGGTACCAGTCTTGGTGGCTTTCACCAAAAGGTCCATCAAGGTATATCTGATTGCAAAAATACACTGTTCTGTCAGCACAGCTTGATATCTCAAATAACGTTTACATTTTACTTTGAAGTATGTATTAAGATATTATTTTGCAGCGTCCTAAGAGTCAAGTAAAGTCCTTGTTTGACATTCTGTTTAAATGACTCCTACAATTTGTCAACTCTTTAAATTAAAAAAACTCATTCTGGGCAGTATGAGATGCATAATTCAGTTTATAAACATATATTTTAATTTCAAACGTCAAACAAAAAGGCATAAAGAATCAATGTAATAAAAATACCTTAGCAGAAAGCTACTACAGCAAGTAAAAAGTTTCAGTTTTGATATAGGAGGATGAAAGAAATAAAATAGACCTCAGAAATATAACATAAATGGCAAAATATACTTTAAACAACATGAGGCATTACTTTGTTCTGGAATACTAAGGATAAGAGAAGCAGAGATAGACACACAAAAAAACAACATAATGGAGAAGAGAACTGGAGGCAAAGAATGAAAATGATGACAAAGACATGGAAAGACCTTGAGCAGACGGCACAGGACAGGAAGACCTTGAGCAGACGGCACAGGACAGGAAGACCTTGAGCAGACGGCACAGGACAGGAAGACCTTGAACAGATGGCACAGGACAGGAGAATTTGACATAAATTTGTTAAAGGCCTGGGCTCCACCTCTCTATCCCTGTCTGTGTATGTATGTATGTGTGTGTGTGTGAATGTACGTGTCTGTATGTATGTATATGTGTGTGTGAATGTATGTGTCTATGTATGTATGTATGTGTGTGTGAATGTATGTGTCTGTGTATGTATGTATGTATGTGTGTGTGAATGTACATGTCTTTGTGTACGTATGTATGTGTGTGAATGTACATGTATGTGTATGTATGTGTGTGTGAATGTACATGTCTGTGTATGTATGTGTGTGAATGTATGTCTGTGTATGTATGTATGTGTGAATGTACATGTCTGTGTATGTATGTGTGTGAATGTACGTGCCTGTGTATGTATGTATGTGTGTAAATGTACATGTCTGTGTATGTATGTGTGAATGTATGTGTGTGTGAATGTATGTGTCTGTGTATGTATGTGTGTGTGAATGTATGTGTCTGTATGTATGTGTGTGTGAATGTACGTGTCTCTGTATGTATGTATGTATGTATGTATGCATGTGTGAATGTATGTATCTCTGTATGTATGTATGTATGTGAATGTACGTGTCTGTGTATGTATGTATGTGTGTGTGTGAATGTACATGTCTGATTCAATTGCTGAATGCAAAATTAGTATTAATTACTTATTAGCTAAGAATGTTTTAATTTGAAAATCCTTTGAGAACTGTATTATTGCAGAGCACAAATGTAAAAAGGCCATAATGCCTATTTCGTTATTCTGATGAAATAAAGATTTCATTCATTCATAGAGTTACGAGTATGATTGATCCTGAGATAGGTATTAACATAATAACAGACACACATAAATTAAAATGAGTCATATCAAGTAATATCTTTATATATAATTATATTCAATATTTTTGAAAGCTGCGGAAAACACTAACAAGAAACTATCTATAAATGTGAATATACTAAACTAAACACACACAGAAAATACCCATAAACGAAACAAATTAAATGGTGAAAGATGTCTAATTCAGACAATTAAAATATTTTGGATAGTGAAAATGATCACAAATTTTATTGTAAACCATACTATAAGGAATGTTGAAAACAAACAGATAGTAGGGCAATCAGATGATAGAACAGATTTCAAGTGATGACATCATTGTCTTCAATTATCTTGTGGGGTACTATTTTTTTCTGAATTTTTTTCACATCCAGTTTTGAATTTCATCATAATTAGCTTCTTTGAATGTTAATATTTCAAGAGCTCTGCTGGGATATTATCCACACCCGGTGACTTCCCTCCTTTCAGCGAACATATAGCCTCTTCCACTTCTTCCCGTAATATTGCTGCATTTCCGAGTTCCCTGTTTTCGCACTTAATGTTGTTTAATATGCTATATAACTGTAAACTCGACACTGACTATAGCATATTAAACAACATTAAGTGCGAAAACAGGGAACTCGGAAATGCAGCAATATTACGGGAAGAAGTGGAAGAGGCTAAATGTTCGCTGAAAGGAGGGAAGTCACCGGGTGTGGATAATATCCCAGCAGAGCTCTTGAAATATGGAGGACCAGATATAGTAAAAATCATGACAACAATTTGCCAGAAGATATGGAGCACAAAAAAGTGGCCAAAAGAGTGGACGCAGTCATTAGTAATACCGCTTCCAAAGAAAGGAAATCTAAAAATGTGCAAGAACTACAGAACCATTAGCCTTATTAGTCATCCAAGTAAAGTGATGTTAAGGATACTTTTGAACAGAATAAAACAGAAATCAGAAGAAATCTTGTCCGAGGAACAGGCTGGCTTTAGACCAAAAAGAAGTACCTCAGAACAAATCTTCAATATTAGATTACTGATCGAAAAACATCTCCAGCATCAACACGATTTATACCATAACTTCATCGATTTCACAAAAGCCTTCGATCGAGTCTGGCATGAAGGCTTATGGCAAATAATGAGAAAATTCAATTTTGATACCAACATCATAGATATCATTGAAGCACTATACAAGGTTGCAAGCAGTGCTGTTTTTGCAAGCAATGACATTGGAGAATTTTTCAAAACAACTGTAGGAGTTCGCCAGGGATGTATCCTGTCCCCAGTGCTCTTTAATATATATCTAGAACATATTATGCAGGAGGCTCTTTACGATTATAAAACAACCATATCATTTGGAGGCCGACCTCTTTGCAATCTACGTTTTGCTGATGATATCGATCTGATAGCTGGAACAGAATCAGAACTTCAAGACCTTACCTCTAGACTGGAGAAAGTAATAAGAACATATGGGATGGAAATTAATATAGAAAAAAGCAAGATATTGGTGAATAGCCATAAGAAACATGTTCCGACCAACATTACGTTAAATGGGCAAACGTTAGAAGAAGTTAACACCTTTAAATATCTCGGGTCCACTATATGTAGTGATGGGAGATCAAGTAAAGAAATCAAGACAAGACTTGAGATGGCCTCAGCTGCCATGACAAGACTGAATGTGATCTGGAAAAGTAACATCAGTTTTCCTGTGAAGATCAAATTATACAAATCACTTGTATTATCTATTCTCTTATATGGGTGTGAGAGCTGGACACTCACTGCAGATACGGAGCGAAGGATTCAGGCTTTCGAGCATAAATGTTATAGAAGAATTTTGCGCATTTGCTATAAAGAGCACAAAACAAATGTCTATGTTAGAGAGAAGATAAACACCTATGCAGGCCACCAAGAACCACTTTTGTCAGTAGTGAAACGTCAAAAGCTTGCCTGGTTTGGGCATGTAACTCGTCATGACTCCCTTTCGAAAATGATCCTCCAGGGAACAGTCGAAGGTAAATGGAGAAGAGGAAGGCAAAGAAAATCCTGGGCTGATAACATCAAAGAATGGGCAGGACACAGTTTTCCACACTTGTACACATTGCTGAGGATAGAGAGCAGTGGAGGACCCTGTCTGCTGATGCTTCCACCATGGCACCCCTACGACCCATGACGGGTTACGGGTTGAGATGATGATGAATGTTAAGCAAACCTCTACACCTCATGGTAGAAGGGGAACGACTAAGTAAGTAAGAATGTTAAGCAAAAAGATATAAATTTTGATCTCAGCTGAAGATAATAAGTAATAAGCTAGGAATGTAACATATTAATACACAGGGCATTTATTTCAAAAGCATATTTTTAAACTGTACTTTTGAGCGAATCTATAATACATGTTACCTTGTGATTGGAAGTTCTTCTTGATGCATCTGGATCAAACAATTTACGCAGATTTGTCGTCCAAGGTCCCACAGCTCTGATGTGAAGGCTTAGGTGTTCTTCATGAGGTGCTGAGGTCAAGGTGAAAGGATGATACTCTCCCTTGCCAAGTTTAGGGCAGGCAATTCTGACCCACTGTCCAGACTGATAATCAAATGTCAGAGGCCGTTTGAACACAAGACTAATCACACCTGAAATTTAAAACAAACAAGCTGAAACCTTATGGGTGGACAGTGACAATGTAATTTAAAAAACCAATGCTATAAATTGAATTAACAAAGAAAAATGTTTTCATAAAAAAGTAATGGCGACTGCAACATGTCACAGTAACCTAATTATTAGACTCACCCACTACAGGTGAAAGTAAAGGTAGTCCCATAGTAGATACTGCCTTAGGGGAGTGAAGTGTTAGAGACCTCACTAAACTAGGTCCAGCTTAGAGATGTGGGGTGACCATTTCCCTTCCTCGCCACCTTTTCCTTCCCTAACTTGAAAGCAGTCAGGAACCAATTTACAGCTGGGTAGACTGGAGCATGATACAACCGTGTTTTGAACCAGGCACCTTTGCCATGAGATGTCAGCACTATAACTACTCAGCCAACTGGATGCTCTCGCTACTGATAGGCCTGGGAATTGGAACTTCCAAATATTGTCCGATTTCTAATTAGCAGTATTTTAAAGTTTAACTGTGTTGTAATTAATGCCTGTTTAATGTGAGATACCTATACACATGATTGGCAGTTGTAAAAGTAAAGGATACCAAGAAACAGGCTAGGAATGTAAAATATTAGTGCACAATTTCTTATTTTGTACAGCTAATTATACATACAGTGAAACAGAATCCTTGTTTTGTTCCCAAAAGTACACATTATTACTGTTTTTCGATGTGCTGAATATGACACAATCTCTTTTCAACATCGAGCGATAGTCAGCAAACGTGTGCACAATCAACTTTCATTCTACTTTCATTAATACTTCCTTTCTATTTTTCTGACATTTAAGGGCATCTCTCCAGCCTTGATGGTACACTCTGTCAGACGTTTTCCTAGTTTATCTTCAGCACTGATGGTACATTCTGATTGACTATTGCCTAGTTAATCTCCAGTCTTGATGTTACAATCTGATAGATTATTTCCTAGTTGATCTTTGGCCTGGATGATACACTCTGATTGACTATTTCTCAGGTAATCTCCAGCCTTGATGATTCACTCTGATAGAACATTCCCTAGTTAATCTTCAGTCTTCATGGTACACTCTGTTGACTATTTCTTGGTGTAGGAAAATGAGAGGAACTGCAGAAAGATCTGGTATAGGGTGGATGGATACGAAAAAAAAAAATTGAAAATAGGTTATTTGTCTTACTAGGACAAAAGATAAAGAAAATAGTCAACATTTTCTATAGTCATCTATAATTTTTTTTATTTATATCCATCCACCCGATTGACTGTTTCCTAGTTGATCTCTAGTTTTGATATTACTTAAACACTCTGATAGACTATTTCCTAGTTAACCTCCAGCCTTGATGGTACACTCTAATTGACAATTTCCTAGTTAACCTCCAGCCTTGATGGTACACTCTAATTGACTATTTCCTAGTTAACCTCCAGACTTGATGGTACACTCTATTTGACTATTTCCTAGTTAACCTCCAGCTTTGATGGTACACTCTAATTGACTATTTCCTAGCTAACCTCCAGCCTTGATGGTACACTCTAATTGACTATTTCCTAGTTAACCTCCAGCCTTGATGGTACACTCTGATAGACTATTTCCTGTCTACCTCTTTACATTTTCTGTCCACTTAAAGTGCTGTCTTGCCCACTTGTCTTCAAGCTTGCTTTCTATTAAGGCCTTCACCCAACTATCATCTCTGCATATGTAAGAAGTTTTTTTTTATTTTTGGGGCTATAATTCTGATGATGTGTATGTAGCCTGTATTTTTAAGGTGTCCATGTTAAAGTGATGATACATCCATTAATGTTTAATATTTTATACCTGAAGGCAGCTGTGTTGCCTTGTGCACAGGTAGAAGGACTTTATTTCTGCTGATGGACACTAGCTTGTCAAGAACAAAGAGCACCATAGGGCCCAGAAAATACCAAGCCCATAAAGGTGGTTGAACCAGTCGGTGGTGGCCATGAAGAAATATGAGGATGTACACTACAATGTACAAGCTGCAGAGAAACAGGTATACAATTAATGTAATTTTTACATATAAAAGCCATATATAAGTGGTATAAACATTATAGTCAAGGAAAACTACCAATTTTAAATGAAGCCATTGATAGGTGAAACATGAGACACTTTGAAAAAAAAAAGCCATAATATCATAACAATCATGAATATTACTGTTGTGGCAATGCAACACCCAAAAGTGAAAAGTAAAATAAACATTATTGTCAGAATTGTCATTCATGTTATACTTTTGTGATAACAGAAGACCCACAAAAAATTACCATCACAGTCCATATTATTATTAGTCAAACCATCTTTAACTTTTCACCTTCCACTCTTCACTAATGTTACCATAAGACAAACATACTTCTCAAGGCTATTCTGTACTTTATCGCTAGGAACATCTTCCATTTAATATTAATACTGTGCCCAACTATTTAAACTACTCTGCTTGTTTTTCTCCGCCTATATTTAAACTTTTTTTTCTGGTGGACTCGATTTTTAAAAAGGCTATTTCTTCTTCATTTTTTCTCTTTTATTATTTAGGCAGACAGAATCAATTAAAAGATTCTTACAAAAATGTGTTTTGATATACTGTATTAATAAAATTATCAAGAAAGATGTGCATCACTACCTCCTGGTAGTGCATCACTAATCTAAGCCTCAGTAAGAATGAAAAATACAGCTCACCACAAGGACCTTAAGAACTGTGGGGAAACAAACTGCATTAAACATGTTCACATTAAATTTTTTTTTAATGAACACTTACTTGTGAGTGTTCCTGAAGTACTTGAACAGATGCCTTCTGGCATATGGCATCGCGAAAACATACATCACAACTATGACCAAAACTAAAGCTACTCCAGTGAGGCCTGCCAATAAAATCATAGACAACATGTACGAATAAAAGACTGCCAAAATGTCATTAAATTGTGAGAGAACTTTTTTTTTATTGGTCTGAAGAATTAAAGACTGACTTTAAAAATTATTTTCAACTGAATGAACAATCCAGGAATTTATAGAATTATTGATTTCTTGAAGTTTGGTTACATTAAATCTGATAATTTCATTTATTGATGACCTTTCAACTCCGTGGAACACAAGCCTTCAAGAAATACAAGCCAAGCCTACCTGTCCTGTGCCATCCTTTCAAGATTTTTTTCAGTTTTCTTTATCTTCTTCATTTTCAGGTTTAAATTCCTCATCTATTTGTAATTTTTTTTTTTTAGTCTCTTATCCTGGGGATTTCAGAATAAGAACTGCCTTATACTGCTACCAACTGATTTTGTCAACTTGTATGCTATTCAGCACTAGCGCTTTCTCCTTACATTTTGATCCACTTGTATTTGCCTGGTTCTTTCCATAAGTCCCTAATGGATCACTTATTCATATTATAAGTTTTTTTTTTTTTATTTGCTTAAAGTTTCTAAACTATGTGGGAGCAGTCCCCATGCCCAACTCTACTTAGTCACCTTCTACAAAGCGCTGTTAAGGTGTGCACTTAAAATAAAATTCTGAGCTTTTCAACTACAGCAGCTGAGTTCAGAGAAATCCTGTCTATGAACATATCTGAAAATTTACATTCTCTGTACAGTTCGTTCTGCTTAACCACTACTTTCGTACAAGTGTCTGCAAAATGTTTTGTGCTCTCCTGATAGATATATGAAATATAACTAGCTTGAATGGTTACATTAGATGCTGTCTCTATGTAATGTCTTATTTGACAGTAGAGAGATTTATATTTGTCAAAAGTATACTGTTTAAAGCAGACATATACAGCATATGTATAAATGACTTTTACGTTTGTTTCTAGTAGTAAACAATGTGGAGGATCTGCCTTACCTGTAATTGTCTGATATGTCCAATAGTGAAAATTGGCAAGAACATCAGTGCTGTAAAGATTTGGAAATATAAATGAATAATGTGTTCCCTGTACAAACAATATTATGGAGAAGGAAAACAAAATTATAATTAGCAATAATACATCAAAACAAGCTAAGCTTTGGTCTGAACACAATAATTTATAATCAAATCCAAAATGGAAGTGAACTGAGTTGCAGTGTTTGTTTTTTACTGCTGATGCTGCTACTAATTTTACTAATAGAGAAACAAATGCTTTACTAGTTTTAGTGGGTATGCCTTTTTCACAAGTAGGCCATTAGTGCTATGGCTAAAACTTTCTTAATTCTTGTGGATATAACAGTTCATAAAATGAGTTTCTGGTAAAACAAAAATATGAGGGTTATTAGAAAATATGCCTAATTTCCCAAACCTTCATGTGAGCCACACAAAAAAACTGTATGGTGGTTCAAGATAATTGGCTTTTGCCTATTTAGTACCTCATTTCTATGAAATAAATTATCTGAAAGTTATTTACCACTTAAAACCCTGTTGGTTTTTTTATCTTCTGGAAATATGTTTACAAAAGAAATTTTTTTTTAGGCGTAGCTGATACAACACATGAAGTCATGTGATTTAATATTAATACCCTCATTTATCTTATGCTGTAAATAAAAGAGCATATTTAAATACAAAATTTCCCCCAAGTTAACTCAGGTCCAATAATAATAGTTTTCACAAATTTGTGCAGTTCATTTAACAATAAATCAAGTCATAAAAAATTTGGCAAAAACATATCAGAAACTAGAAGACTGTAAAAGATTCTAAAGAAAAATTATATTTTGCATGCTTCATTTGTGAAAACATCCCCTTCCTTTTTCATCTTAGCGTGCCAGGCATATATGTATGATTTTGAAGTAAAAGGTAATAGATTAGCTAATGAATATGTAGAAACACTTTCTTAAGAGATCTATGAACTCATTTCCCCGAATCAATGCACTCATCTTTCAACCTGCTCTGAACCACACTTTCACTGTCATCTAACGTTAATTATCCTTCGCTTCCTCCTTCAGTTTGGAACACAAATATTTGTTCAGGTCAAATAGTAACACTGCAGTGTACAGCCAACAACAATGTAATACTATAACCCATGATAAATCACATCCACAAACAGACCTAAAGCTCAAAAGAAATACACAGATCAAATGAACGAGGCATGTTAGTCGGATTTTATAAATGCTCCTGAACACGTCTGCTCACGGTATGTGCAAGTTTAATTTTGTACCTGTTTTATTTTAAACAAAGTTACTGAGATAAATTGTACAAATAGTTAAATATGGTTTTCAAATTCAAATGAATTGGTCCAACCTTATTTCTCTGACCACAAAGAGTCCAAGTTTCACTACTATCATTAACATTATCATTAGCAGATTAGACATCACATCTTGATACAGAAGTGAAGAAAGAAAAAAACAAACAAATCTCCTAGCCCTCAGCATATCTAAAGTAGAGATACTAAGGGCAATTAAAGATTGCCAGCAAGAGAATGACACTGCAATAGATGATTCATCAAGGTTAAGACTGTTGGAATTTGGTATCAAACGAAAGACTAGCAGAGATGGACGTATGAGAGGATGCATCCGTCATATGTACAACCGGTGAACTACAGGTACAATTAGCATTGTAGTGTCCTATATTTAGATATGACGAGAGAGTTACGGGACTTGGAAGAATTGCTGTTGTTAGATGTTAGTCACGTTTGTATCTCTCTGTATAATAAATGTTAAGAATGACAAGAGTCTCGTATTATTTCATTTATAGGACTAAGATAGAACACCACAAATGGCGACGAGGATGTTAGAGTTACCCATTACGTTTTTTCAGTATGATCACGATGTGAACATAGGAACCAAATGGGAAAAATGGGTAAGCCGTTTCGAAAACTGTCTGGCGGAATTTAAGGTCAAAGATGTCAAACCCAAATAGTGTTTACTATTGCACTATGCCGGAGAAGAGCTATATGATATCTACCAGACTATGGCCGAGACAAGTGATGATTACGACAAGGTGAAGCAGAAGCTGAACTCATATTTCATCCCAAAGAAGAATACAATGTATGAACAGTTCAAGTTCAAACAGGCCATTCAAAACAGTGAAGAAAATTTAGACCAGTACATCACGAGGTTACGCCAACTTGTAAAACACTGCCAATTTCATAATCAAGATGATGAAATTAGAAATCATGTAATACAGACATGCACATCATCGAAGTTAAGAAGAAGGATTCTTCAAAGCGAAAAATCCCTTACATTAGATGAGGTACTACAAATTGGCAGAACGTTAGAAATTGTAGAAATACAGGCCATACACATAGAGAAGAAAGAGAAGAGCAGAAGATTTGGCTCATGAAGGACATCAAGGCATAGTCAAGACCAAATGTTTTGGTTAAAGAGAAAATTTGGTTCCCCAGATTGAACAAAATGGTTGAAGAAACTGTTGCAAATTGTTTAGCTTGTCAAGTTTGCACAGAAAGTGGAGCACATATGACACCTCTGAAAATGTCTGAGCTTCCCAAAGCTCCATGGACAGAGGTCTCTGCAGATTTTTGTGGACCATTACCATGTGGACAGTATATTCTTGTCATGGTAGATGAATATTAGAGATTTACAGATGCTGAAATCATTAATTCCACATCAGCAAGAACTGTCATTCCTGTGATTGACAAGATATTTTCGACATTTGGAATTCCTGAAACTTTAAAAACAGATAATGGTTCCCCATTTAACAGTCAAGATATGAACAATTTTATGCACCATGTTGGATGCAGACACAGAAAAATCACACCTTACTGGCCAAGAGCAAACGGGGAGGTGGAAAGGATGATGAGAAATCTCAAGAAGGTCATTCAAACAGCCACAGTTGAAGGAAAGTGTTGGAGACAACAGCTGTATGCTTTCCTTAGAAATTATAGGGCAACACCTCATATGTCAACAAGCAAATCACCATATGAGCTCATGTTTCAAAGAAAGGTCTCAATTAAGATTCCAACAGTTGAAACCAAAGAGAGTCAACCAGCCTCATCAGATGTGCAGAGAAAAGATGCACAGGCAAAATACAGAATGAAGCAACATGCAGACCGTAGCCTACGATCACAGCCGTCTCATTTGAAAGTAGATTTTGTTTTAGTACGACAAGAACAAAACAGCAAATCAACTCCGAGGTTTAATCCAGAACCTTACCAGATTACTAAAATCAAGGGAAACATGATAAGTGCTTCAGGTGAAGGCAGAGTTGTGAAAAGAAATGTATCGTTTTTCAAGAAAGTCAACGAAAACCTGGCCAGAGCAGCCAACAAGAAATCACAGCCAGGTGATGATTACTTAGATGACATTGTCAGTCCTGAGTTGTCACTAACTGCCACAGAATCAGCTGACGTCACCATGGACAACAACAGGCAATTACCGCAAACAGGCAGACTACCGCCTAGACACCGAAATATCCCAAGATGTCTCAATGACTATGTTTTGTATTGACAATGACTCTGTCTGTCATTAGTGATGTTTGTAGAATAGTTTGAGTTTCAGTGTGTTTTTGTTATTCAAGAAAGGGAGAGAATGTAGTGTCCTATATTTAGATATGACGAGAGAGTTACGGGACTTGGAAGAATGGCCGTTGTGAGATGTTAGTCACGTTTGTATCTCTCTGTATAATAAATGTTAAGAACGACAAGAGTCTAGTATTATTTCATTTATAGGACTAAGATAGAACACCACAAGCATTCATACCCTTCGACATTTGCTGAGAGAGACTGAGAACCTATGGGTTTGCCCGGAGTGCAGTGAGGTCAATTATGATCAACAATAACAATATCTAAAACAATAAAATTCTCTTACGCTCTGAAGTATTCTCTGAAATAGCAATTCAGGTCATCAGAGGATTGAGTGCAGATGTGATAGAAGTTGATCACATGGCCTATAACGTGCATGACTGTAAGAAGATATGGAACAATAAAGCCATTTATTCAAAGCAACATTAATTAAATGTACAATTATTAATTCAAAGCAATACTGATTAAGTGTACAATCTTCTTCCAATCTTCTCATAAGACCTTTCCTACCATAGATTTGTCCTACTCTTCTAATTCTGTATTATTCTCCATAACCTGTCTTGGAAAATACTTATCCCTCTCTCCCTTTGATTTCAATGTTTAATTTTCCTTCCTTTATAGTGTCCTTCAAGTCCATTCCTCTTACTCAGCAATAAAAGTAAAAGTATAATAAGAACTTAATCGTATATTAACTCTTAGTATACGAGCGGCCTTCTAGAGAGGCCGATGATCGATCCCCGTCAATAGCGAAAATTTATAGCTGAATGCATGTTTTAAACCACTGATCAATTTAGTTACGTGCATGATGTAGGGGTTTCATTTCTTCACATTTTGATATATAACACTTATGTTATCTTTATAAATAAATTATTTATTGCAAAATCTGTAATGGTAGTCATGAAAGGCAGCTCGTATACTAAGAGTTAAAGATTTAGTGTTAATTATGACTAATATCAAATTAAGTGTCAATTAAATATTAACTTACACACCCACAGTTTTCATAACCGCTTCCTTTTATTTATTTGTTTTTAAACATAACAAAAGCATACAGTGCAACAAGTATGAAGAATGGACTGCTTTTAGAGAGAAAAAAAACATACAATTCTAAAAGTTCATTTACATTGTATGCAATAAATAACGAGGAGGGGTAAAGCCATACCCAAGTAGCGGCAGTAGAGGAACTTCATGTACTATGCCTGACTGAAAAGGTGATCATGTCTGTCCACAACTTTCTGCCTCCAGTACTGTTTATCAATTTTGTTGTTGACTTCTTCCCATGTCATGATGTCAAATTGTCCAGAATCTTCCCTCTCTGTCGTCCTCTTTCTCTTTCTCCATCTATCTTTCCTGTTGTCATGATATATTCCAGCTTTCTTCTTCTCATGACATGCCCAAATAACATGGATTGTTTCCTTCTAACATGAAAAAAATGCTTCCTTTGCACACTGCTTGGCAGCAGAATAAACTATTTTAAATTACTTACTTACTTACTTAGTCGTTCCCCTTCTACCGTGAGGTGTAGATGTATTTTAAATACAGATATAAAATTAAACATACTGAGAAAAAAAAAATCCATTCAACCCCTGATGGATTACAATTAAGACACATAATGTCTATAATTTAGATGACTGTAGAATACACTATCTTAATTATAAATATAAAATTATACATATTGAGAAAAAAACAAATTCAATGTAACGCCTCATGAGTTACAATTAGGACATATGATGTCTATAATTTAGATAGCTGTAGAATATATTATGTAAATTGTAAACACTGTAAGTGCTAACTGTAACATTAAGAAACAAAACCCACTCAGCAGCACTCTTTCTGCATTTCTTCTGTTCTGCTTTCCCATAACTACTTTTAAACTGATGTCTTCCTTACTTGAAAAAAGTATTGCTAGAAATGCAATGTAGATGTGCATGTCATGGAAATTGTCAAAAGGAATGTAGCGATGCAGGAAAGTCTCTCTGAAAATATAGAAGTACATGAACAGCTACAAAACTATGCCCACACAGCATCATCACGACCTTTGACCTCCCCAACAAGCATAGATTTATGCCAAGTCTTCCTGTCCTGTGCCATGTCCTCCTGTCCTGTGTCATGTCCTCCTGTCCTGTGCTATGACCTCCTGTCCTGTGCCATGACCTCCTGTCCTGTGCCATGACCTCCTGTCCTGTGCCATGACCTCCTGATCTGTGCCATGACCTCCTGATCTGTGTCATCAGGTCAAGGTCTTCCCATGTCTTCCTCATCCTTGTTATGTCTGTCTCCAATTCTCTCCTCCAAGTTTTTTTTTTTTTTTTTTTTGGGCCTACCTCTACCTCTCTTATCATGAGGATTCAAAAATATAGACTGTCTTGTAATGCTATCAGCAGGATTCCTGAATGTGTGTCCTTTTCCATCACCAGCATCTTCTCATTTCTTGTCCCCTGGCACTTGTCTGGTTTTCGTCATCAGTTCCAAATTTCATACCATTTCAGTCCTTATTTTTTATGCAAGCCCCCATTTAAAAAAGTACCGTGTACACTCAGTTGACTGTCTATATAGTTTTGAAGTTTTTAATTAAATTTTAATCACAGTTTAATTAACGCTGGGAATCCTTAATAAGGGATTTGATAACAGCAGTTTGATTTTGTATGTTTTAAACAGCTGCTGATATTTAAATAGTTCCCTATTACTTCAGAAACATTGATGGCATCTGCAGTAAGTTTTATCTCCCCATTTAATTCCTGGGGGTCTCTGAGAAGACAAAGAAAGAATACGTCTACTGCTCCCACAGACATTTTGTAAGACATGACTAACACGAGGTTGTGGATGGGTCTAGCAACTCATGATGTCAAATGAATCGCTACAGAAACTTATGCTACAAGAATACATAAATGCTTTGGTGCAGACTTCTGGTTGCCTGGATTGCTCCATTAGGAGTGAACAAGGAAATGAATGAAGCATGTTTGAGTTGTATAAATTGATTTTAAGTAATGCTGAGACTAACCAGCTGTGATCAATAATTGAAATAAAATATGTGCTTTACTTTATCATTTTTTTTAGATAATATTCTTCTTGCGATCGCATCTTTGATGTTTACACCGTCAGACGAGTTCTCCTGGTGAATTCGACTGTTGTTTGAAGTTCCTCTTTAGCTTAAATAATATAAATCGAGTGTTGAGTATCCTTGACAGTCATTACTGACCAAAGATAATATAAATAAATATATAAAAATGTTTCAATAGAGTGATAAATAAATAAGTAAATAAATATAAGTAATTAACAGTCGCTCATTGGACATAAAGGAGAACAACAGAAAACTGAAAAGAAATGTAAATGATAGGCTTAATGGGAATTGAACTGAAGACCATCCAAACAGCGCCAAAGCCTTGCTGTGAAAGAACGCACAGCCAATGATGATTTACTTTCACAGCAAGGCAATGGCCAGTTTAATTCCTGGGTAAGCCTTTCACTTATATTTCTTTTCTGCTGTCTGCTTTTCTCCTTCATGTCCAATGAGTGCCAGTTAATTACCTACATTTATTTATTTATTTATTACTCACAGCACTCAGGTTTCATCCATTATTTAGAACAGAGTGAATGACACAACATGATTCAGAAGAGGACCCTCTTGATAAGTGATGTTGTTATTTCTGAGTAAATACGTGCATACGTTCTGAGACGACAGAAAGAATATGACTACAGCGACCTTAGACATAACATAAGAGATGACTAATACAAGGTTGTGCATGGGGCTGGTAACCTCATCATGTCAAATACATTGCTACATAAACCATCACTACAAGAGAACAGCAAAACTTGTATGCAGGCTTCCTGTAAGGAAACCAGCTACAGTAGTGACTCCATGCTCCATAAGGAATGAAAAGGGAAATAATGATGATGATAAATGAAATCTGTGCATAGAAAAAATATAGGAACCAAAAGACATAATCTCAAGGACTGCGGCACAGTCACATATAAAATACCTGAAAAAAGTAAGGGTATTACGACACATGGTAACCAGGAGACTGGCATACGTGAACATCTGAGCACTCGCAGCTCCTCTAGTCACTGACACACCATAACCAGCTAAACGTCGTAGCCCTGCATGTTCACGCTCAACGGAATAATCTGTGAGGTAAGAAAACAATGATGAGCTGTTTTCTGACAATGGTGGTGACAACAAATGTAGTTGTTTCTTCTTTCTCTTGACATCAATCACAGTAGATTTCTCTCTTTTTAACACGGTAATAGTGTACCTACTAAGGAACTTCTGTTTTGATTCAAAATAATTTTTATTTAATTAGATCAAATATTATATTTCAATTCAAGTCTTATGTACCAAGGCAACACCAAAACGAAAATGAAATACAGATCAAAATACATAAAATGCAATGTCTAAGACTAGCAATTGACTGCACTTAAAAAGATATATAAAAGAAATTTTAAAATTAACTGCTGACAAAAAACACCAAGTACCAGAATACAATAGACAGAGGATGCAGAAGCATGAAGATACTGTGAGGATGAATCTTAATCAACCAGCAGGTTGCAATGTCAGAATAGAAGTGACCAGAAAAAAAAGGAATGGCCTAAAAGCAAACTAACCAAGAAACAGGAGACATCCTTAAAAATACAATACGATAACTCACCAAGCCTCAGTCTACATCGTGGATTGAAAACTAAAAATAAACACTCCATTTGATACTTTACAACATTAACAACCTACTAAAGAAGAAAGCGGGTAAAGATCAACTGGGAAGTTATGGTTTTTTTAATATGTACTTGTATTAATATTAGGGTGACCATACATCCGGATTTGGCTGGTTTTTCATACCTAAACTGTGCATCTGGCTGGATTTTCTTAAAATGTTGAAATATACGGCTTTTTGCGATTTACTAAATTATATGAAATACGCCATTTTGAAAAATCTCCATTTGAATTTCACTTTCAATGACTGAATGTCCTCAGAATTCAGCAAACAATGTATCAACAATCACACAAGCTTTCATGTTGTTGGATTGTTCATCAGTAAGGAGGTCAAGGATCCCGTTACACGCCCATTGAGGCATATTGCAAATATGGTGTTAAGCCCGTATTTTCTCGACCATCGGCACACTAGGGGTGATGTGGTCAGCATCACGCCGGCCTCCTTAACCTTCCCAGAAGTTGCTCTGGTACCCAATTAGGGCTCAGTCGACCCAGGAGCCGTTTGCAGCCTAAAAAAATCACACCTCAACTGGGGATTGAACCTTAGACCACTGAGCTAGGAAGCCAGTGCACTAACCACTATGCTACCACGGCTCTCTGTTCATCAGTAATAGATTATAATAATATTTTAACTCAGTTTTACACATTTTTGCTTTATTTGTTTTTTTTCACCTAACGAAAGATGCACTTTGAATAATAAAACGGTATGAGGTTTAGTCATTTAAAACCTCGTTGCCTATTGCAAATTACAAATAATTTTAACATTAATATCCAATTAAACATTAATTAATGACATTATACATTTATCACACAAAGCCTACTCTAAGTGCCAAATTTAAAAAAAAATAAGATTTTGCCTCGTATTTGCGAGGTGCATATCCTTCAACCTAGACAGTCTGTCGGTTATATTAAGGCGCATGTCAAAATATAAAAGATCTTGTGGTTTGCATAAAAAAGTGTGTATTTGCAGATAAATTGAAAAAGAAATTTCCATGTTTTGCCAAAAGTCGGCAAGATTTAGAAGCAGAATGTCTTGTGTGCAGAGGTGGAAAATTTGTGTCAGTAGCAAATAAGGCTGCTGCTAATTTAAAAAAAAAAAATAATACACACACACAAACCCCACACACATGAAAACATGAACACGACAAGAATGCACTTGTGTCTGGAAGTTCACAATCAAAACAGACACTATTTACAAATTTGCATGCACCAGAACCAGAACAACCACTCCTGTTATTTATGTGACAATGTTTCCGTGTGTATTTAAAAAGTAATCAAGCATTTGTAAAGATGGTTTTTATCATCTTAATAAATTAATACACACAAAATCAAGGTGATTTGATGAAATTATTGTTTGACGTGTAATGAATAAGTTTCACTGTCATTTATTATTTAAAATAAATATGTCCTACTCTTTCATTATAATGTCCTCCTTTTCATGACAAAAATAGTAAATATTGTTCTTCATTTTGCTTTGAACGATATGGGCGCCCTAATTAACATGTCATTACTATAATCGCCCTGTACATTCACAATAATGATAGACTGTTACAACAGGAGGCAATCTGATCATCAGATGTAGTCCCCCTTCAGACAAGTATTTTGGCCTTTTAAAATCTCCTTTACACTGGGGGGAGGGGGGAGGTGGGGCGCAAGACCACTTGGTTCGTGATTCCCAAGTATCAGCCTACCTCTTGTTTCCTGCCTGTACTAGGGACTGAAATCATTCCCCCCTCGCCTCAGGACAGGGCATAACAAACTGAATAAACATGCGTACAAGCTACGACTGTCTGCTTCACCACTGTACACATGTGGATTAAATGAACAAACTGCTGAGCATGTTCTACAGGACTGTCCTCTGTATGACCAGTTAAGAAAGATATACTGGCCCAATGACTCAACACTAAACTCAAAGCTGTATGGAGCTAAAGAGGAACTCCAGACAACGGTCGAGTTCATCGTGAGAACTTGTCTGACGGTGTAAACATCAAAGATGCAATCACAAGAAGAAGAAGATTACTCTTTAGTTGTTACTTCCAAACTCACTCCTGGTTTTATAAATTGTGCCAATTTGAGTAAGTTGTGAAAGAAATAATTCTGTTATATATAAACTACTGTCCTGAATTTCATAGCCCACTGCAGCTGTTCGGCAGCCATCACAATGCTCTTTCTGCAGTTTTGCCATCTTATAAGTGCCCTTGCTCGTGACTGTCCCTCTTCAGGCCAAATAGTTTCAGTAGATTATACACTTAGTAAGCCACTATACCTCTCACCCATACATCTGCAGCTACGATATTTGTGTGAACTCCTAAAGTCTTAACTCCGGGAGCAGATCATTATATCTGGTGACTTTTAATGCTTGCTGCTTATCTAATTTGGGTTCACATGGCACTGTCTTGTGTTAACATATCATAATTATTACAGCACTAGACTCTTGTGGCAAAGTACCATCTTTGAAACACTGTGTAATCATGCTCCATACTACCCATCTGTAAATGGGTACCTAACTTTGCTCTTGGGTTAGGGAAGGAAAAGGCAGTGAGGAAGGGAACTGGTCAGCCAACCTCTTAAAGCTGGACCAAGTATAGTGAAGTCTCTAACACTTCACTCCCCTATAGCTGTATCTGTTATGGGACTACCTTTACCACTGTAACAATCGTGTACATTTCCCAAAAAACTGTTATTTTTTTTCAATGAACTCGACTTACTCAGGTGTCAATCAATCAATACCCTTTAGCTCCTCAAGGAGCATAGGCCTTCAACAAACACCTGCCATGTCTTCCTGTCCTGTGCCATACGCTCAAGTTCTTTCCATGTTTTCCTCATCATTTTCACCTCTGTATCCAGTTCTCTTCTCCATGTGTTTTTTGTTCTACCTCTGTCTCTCTTTCCCTGTGGATTCCAGAACAAGGACTGCCTTGTAATGCCATCAACATGTGTGTGTCCTATCCATCGCCAGCATCTTCTTCTCAACTCTTGTTCCACTGGCACTTGCCTGGTTCTTGTCATCAATTCCACATTTGTGACTTTGTCATACCATTTCAGTCCTTCTATTCTACGCAAGCACCCGTTTATAAAAGTCTGTAGCTCTTTGGTTGTTGTTTTTGTTGCTCTCCATGTCCCAGAGCCATACAATAGGACTGACTTGACATACAGAGGGAAAAGACAAGGATTATGAGAATAAATGTAAGAAATGATAATAAGGTTGAACTTGAAGAAACACCACTAAAGGATGTAGAATCGTACACATATCTTGGCAGTAATATAGACAGAGTTGGAGGGACAGACAAAGATATCAAAATAAGAATACTAAAAGCAAGAGGAGCTTTTATTGCATTGGGAAACATATGGAGAACAAGAGAAATCAAGTCCAACAAGAAAATAAGAATCTTCCACTCAAATATCAAGTCATACTCAGGTGTAAAGGATCCCATTACACGCCCATTGAGGCATATTGGGAATATGGTGTTAGGCCCATATTTTCCTGACAATCGGCACACTAGGGGTGATGTGGTCAGCATCACGCTGGCCGCCTTAACCTTCCCAGAAGTTGCTCTGGTACGCGATTGGGGCTGGGTCGACCCAGGAGCCGTTTGCGGCCTAAAAAAAAATCCCACATCATCTGGGGATCGAACCATAGACCACTGAGCTAGGAAGCCAGTGCACTAACCACTATGCTGCCGCGGCTCCCGACTCAGGTGTAGCTGGGTTATATTTCATAGTCTTCTACCCAAAACAAATATCAGGGTGTACTTTGCTAGAATGGGCTACAGTGTCATTTCTGGTGGGTAAATTCACTTTAAAAAAACTCCATGGGAGATGTTTTTTATTCTCATTTTTGGTCCAAAAGAAGTTTTTTTAAATTCAGCTCTTTTTTAAACTTTTTTTTTTTTTTTCCATTTATTACTATTCAGCTCTTTATCTTTTGCCACTAAAATATCTTGAGGACTGTATTTTATCTTTACAGTTATTACAAAAATTTTCATGCATACTGAAAAGTGATAGATTTTGTAATTCTTTGCTTTTGTTAGATAAATGACTACACCTTCTGTGTGCAAGATTAATGAGAGTGGAAGGGCAGAATGTTAGACGGGCCTGCGCGCCCAATTCTTTACCCTTCGAAAATAAAGTTTGTTCGTTCGTTCGTGATAAATAACTACTCCTTCTGTTGCTTACTCGGTAAAGACTGACACAAACAATGAAGATGTAACTAATACCAAGTCTTATAATAAAAGACTAATATCTACTTACAAAAGGCTCTCTCAATGAATATGCCAAGTGTCACTAGTGTATACAAGGTCACCCAGAAGATCTGTCGTCTGTGGTTGTCAACATAGCGAGTCCACTTCTGTAAAAATTTCTGGAACTTGGTCTTCGGGGCACTTTCATGTTTTGATGGCAATCTCACTTCAGGATCTTGAAAGGTAATCATGCTTGTGGGCCGTGCTCTGTTTCTGTTAGTTCATTTGTCAAAAATCACCATTTTTTATTTATTAGTGAAAACAAGAGAATGGTATACATGTAAAAGAAATAAAAACTAGAACAACTTAACCCTAAGCAACCTTCTAGGAAAGAAAAGGCAGTAAACAAGTTTATAGTTGCAGTATTATGTGGGGTGAATACTGTGGAATGGATGTGAATTTTTTACGATAAATAAGCAAACATAAAAATCAACAACAGGTACAGAAATCTGGTCGCTTTAGAGAATGTTGTGCATGCCACAGATAATGAAGAAATAAAGTGAAAAAAATGTTACAAAAAAACAATATTACTTACAAAATCACTGATAATAAAAGTGAAAAAAATGAAATATTCATTATCAGTATATTTATAAAAGAAGGTCTAGAAAGCCTGGTGACAATATGGAAGCTGCAGGCAAAACAAGCAGAGAGGGACACGTTTACGACACCAGAGACTTTAATGTCCTTATCCGTCATTGTTTTTTTAATCTCATTATATGTACAATGACAGAGATAATTACACATGGTCACGTACCTTCACCTCTTGTACACAACAAGTGACAGTACTACATATAAAATGAATGTTAGAGTCACACAGATCTCAGAAGAGTTCAGCCCATATTTATGGACATAAATCAGGTTATGTCAACTATTCATCATCAATTTTCATTGCTATTGTTGATCAGAATCGAAGTCACTGCACTCTGGGAAAACCCATAGGGGCTCAGTCTCCCTCAGCAAATGTCGAAGGGTATGAATGCTAATTGTTCCTGTTGTGCACTGGTTGCATACATGCTGAATGCATTCTCTCTTACGTTCATACCCGCAGGTCGTCTCACATTTGATGCCAAATTTCAGCAATCTTAGCCTCGATCATTCATCGATTGCAGTATCATTCTCTAATAGGTGATCATTAATTGCCCTTAGTATCTCTCCCTTGCACCTTCCATATCCTTTGCACCTTCTACGGGTGCTCTTGAAGCTAGTTTGTCAGCTCTTTCATTGCCGCGTACTCCTGCATGACCAGGACAGTAGATCCACACCAGTACCTGAAGATTTGAGGCTTCTATGGAGGTTTTCCATTCATGCTGGAGCCATCCAATTAGGACCATCTGAAGCATAGATTGTGAGTCTGATACAGTAACCGCCCTTGTTTATGAAGTCTCAGACAGCCACCTTTAGGCTGCAGTAGCTGCCTCTACCTCCATTCTCATGCTGGAAGTTGTTATCATGTAAGCTACACTATGTTCAGTGATGATTCTGCCCTTTACTCTAGCAGAGAAGCCCCACCCCGATTTCTTACCACAGATTATAGACCCATCAGTGTACATAATGGCATCATCATCCCCAACATGATCATTTATCAGTTGATCAATGTGTCTTGGTTCTTATGTCCATGTTCCCAAGCAAAATGCAACTGATCTCTCAGTTAAGGCAGTTGCTATCCATCTTGTTAGCCAAGGATTAACACCGCAAGTCATTACACAGTTCATTAACTTTTCAAAGTTCACACTGTTATAAGCATCCTTTAGGTCTATTGCTGCAGCAACCATTTCTCGTTTACCCTGGAATCCCTTGTACACATCACATGCAAATGTTCTGGCATTTTCCCATGTTGCTTTCATGGGTCTATAGCTACCCAGGGTATCAGAAAGGAAGTGTGCATTTTCGAGTTGGCTCATTACTTGTCTTGCAACTGTCTTTTCAAGTAATTTACCATAGACATTCTGCAGTGTGATAATTCAATAGCTGCTGAGCATTGTGTGGGATCTTTTCCAGGTTTAGGAAGAGGCAATAGGTAACTATGGAGCCAGTCTTCCTCAGCGGTCTGTATGCTGATGTTGAAATCCCTCACCACATTCATAATTCCTGCATCATCCAGCTGTTTAATGTTTTGATACTGGACACCATCAAGGTCTGAGGTGGTGTTTCTACTGGTTCTAACATGTGCATGTCTTCTTCAGAAATGAGGTCAAAATATAACTCGCATCTTGTCATTCTCCAAAACATGGTCCTTAATTTTTAATGGGCAACTTTGTCACCTTCATCTGTTTGAGCCAAATATCAATCATATAATGTTCATTCCTTCTCTTCATCCATCTTTAGGCTTATTCCTGTTGAGTTTTTAATGTTGGGGATGATTTGATTTGTATTTTTCATATTCATTCTTCTGTGTAAGGCCTTCATGGCACAGGTGGGCATGGAAAAAACTATATAAGTAGAGATTTTTCAATGCCCACCTGTGCCATGAAGGCCTCCCATACTGTATCCTTTCCCTCCTTTGCCAAGCTTTTAAATCTACTGATGGCTTGCTTTTTTTAATTCCTCCTTCTCTTTAACCAGTACATCATTCCTCATATTTCTGTTTTGTACTTTCCGCCATTCATTAGTTGCCTTTTGCTTTTCAACCCATGCTCTCTCCACCATCTCATTCCAACAAGGTGGTTGGATGAAAAGTGTTTTCTTGCATTTTGATGCAGTGTATGTATCAGGTTGTTATGAAGGCCTGTAGGATATTTGAAGGCCTGTTTCGGTCTTGTGGTTCTCCCTTTTTGCAATGAGGACAATGCATGGTAGGTGATCAGTGTCCTGTGCCCCTAAAACATCCCAAAGTGCCAAGGTGGCAGTAACACTAGAGATAAAAGCCAGATCTATGACACCATCTGTGTCCTCTAGTTTAGTCATCAGTCTTGTCGGGCAGCCATCATTTAAGATAGCAAGGTTCATATTGAGGAGGCCCCGGCTCAAAGTCATACTATTAGTTATATTTCCCCACCCCATACATCTAGCGCTAAAATCACCAGTAATTAAACACAATTTGATAGGTTCCTCCAACAACTCCACTAGAAAAGCCCAATTACTATCTTCTGGAAAGTGATCTACGTGCACATATAAATTGAATATTTGCCATATCTGACCATCAATATTTAATTTGATTCCCTGCACTTCCATGTCTAATTGTCATGGGCACTGGTATTCAACCACTTATGAGGGAGCTTGTTCCTAACATATATAGCTTGCCCTCATCTACCTGGCCCACTTGCACTTGCATAGCTTTTGTAGGCGGGGCAATTAATACTGTCATGCTCTTTTAAGTTTCTTTCTTAGAGCTTTAGGATATCGAAATCGTACACCACTTTTTGTTTAAAAGCCATTTAGTGTACCAATTACAATTCAGTATTCACCACTTGTCATGCTTTTAGTTGTATTTTATGAACAGACAGTCAGTGTACATGCCTTGTGCAATCTGTCAACTGTGTCTTTGTAAAGAAACAACATTTTGTGATGTACTCTAACAGCAACACTTTTACACTGTTCTCAGAAGTTGTTTCCAGATGTCTGAAGGACATATAACTTTTTTATTTTCTTCTGAACTTTAAGACCCTGTTATTTCACAACTAAAGGGCATATACGTCTTTGTTACTGACCACATTTTGTCATGTATATCTTACTTGTATCCATCAATGAAAGACTTGGCTCTTTCTCTCACAGACCTTTTGTAACCAAGAGTTGCAGTCTCACCATCCACTGTTGAAATTAAAACAATATTCCACCTTCATTATTAACAGTAATTTACTAAAACATTGTACAGTAATAAATATTCTGTGACTCAAAATTAGTTATTATCTTCAATACTCCTCTATATTTTCTATCAATATTTTATCTGCAGATCACCCTGTCAATCAAAGCTTGTAAATTTACCTTCCAGGTTGAGGACAGCTGATTTCCAAACATCTGCTGTATCAGAAAACATGATAGTTTTAAAGTCCTTAAATGTCAGATAGCCTTGCTGGTCCTTGCCAGCTTGTTTGAAAACTGTATCAACCATAGCATTTATGTTAACTTCCTTGCTTCTGTCTGTCTCATTCATCTCAAGTAGGACCCTGGACAAAAGATAAAATTTAAAAAGTCAATATGTGATGCATGTTTTACAAATGTTCAATGGGTGAACAATTAAAAAACAAACACTTTATTTAACACCTTTAAATAGCTATTGTGGAGTAAATGGAGATATCTGAGGCATATTAGTGAAGCTGAAAATATACTAGGCAGAAAGAATGTTTCCAAAGACAATGGAGAGCTTTTAGGAGATGTAATAGACACCATAGAACAGGGGCTTCCTTCAGAATTGGCAAGGACTCAAAAAGTTCTTTTATAAACTAATTCTGAGTCTACTGAAAATTCCAGAAACATCTGGTCCGATACAATTGTGTACAACATCTAGGCCTCTCAATGGAATCTGCAGAGGTTTTAGGATTGAGACAGTACCAAAATCTGCTTTACCCTTGGAATGTCATATTACTGATACAGAAAGTGCGACGCGGAATTAATTGTTTATTTTTAGCAAGAGGGATCACTGGTTTCTTCCTACAATATTCCTGAATTAATTTGTAAGCTATATGCTGCAACATTTGACCCTAATAACTGAAGTCTGTTCACAGACACTTCCAAGACAAATTTAAAGGATATCCTTTTTCACAATGGAATATTTATACTTCAATTCCT
The DNA here is from genome assembly GCA_024509875.1 of Oreohelix idahoensis. Lineage (NCBI taxonomy): Eukaryota > Metazoa > Mollusca > Gastropoda > Stylommatophora > Oreohelicidae > Oreohelix > Oreohelix idahoensis. Next base: position 16,060 of record JAMPIV010008135.1, on the reverse strand, counting down.
GTTGCTCATTCAATGCATCTGAATGAAACTTATGAAAACTTTCATATACTTTTAACTAATGTCAAACAGAGATGCACACCCAGCAAATATGTAGAGGCATGAAACTGTTATTAATGTTGCTGGGTCTACAATCTGGATACAGGAGTTTTCATGATTCCTTTGCCAATGGGACAGAATAGCATGATCTCAGCACTGGGTCAAGAAAGAGTGGTCTAGTATAGGTCACTTAACCATAGGATCTAACAATATTGCAGTTCCCAATCTTGTTAATTCATTGAAGGTACTTCTGCTCACTCCCCATAAAAGTTGGATTCAACAAAACAATCAGTCATGGGTTTGAACAAGACAAGTGAGTGTTTGGAGTGAATCTGTGGTAAATTTCTAGTGCTCACTGAACCAAAACTGAAAGTACGCATTTTTACAGGCCACTAACATTAATTTGAAAAGCTTTGTTTAGATACTGAATTTGAAACTAAATTAATGTAAAAATGAGAAACGAAACAGTGTTCACAAAATTCCAATTCACATGCTAGTGTTAACTGTTAACAGTTTTGTAAATATGTAGCCTAAGTAATTTTACCACTTCCTGTTAGAGGGTAAAGACAAGTTGGATATTAGAAAGTCTTACACCAAGGACACAAGGAAAGTGCACTATATATATATATATATATATATATATATATATATATATATATATATATATATATATATATATATATATATATATATATATATATATATATATATATATATATAATAAAAAATATGTCAATCCATCTTTACAGCTTACTCAATCATTTTCTTGTAATCCTCTTTTGTAAGCTTGCCGCTGCGACTTGTATCAAACATCTTAAAGAACATTTCAGCTTTCTGCTCAGGATTACCTAAAAGTATCAAAATAAAAGATTATAATTAACACACATTAACTCTTAAAGGACGAAGAGCCAGTATTCAGGGCCGATTTTCAGGCTATCGTGATATATATAGCCACTTTAGAGGGCCTGTTCATTATAATGAGGTGTTTATTTTGTCACAGCTTTAAATTTTATTAATCACTCATTCAATTTCCTTTATAACTCATGTTTTATTATTTCTTACTTTTTAAACACTTGGAAAGAATCGAAACGTTTAAAAATATATGTAAACTCAAAGGTACAGAACATATCTTGCACCAAACGTGGGAAACTACCACGACCTTTAAGAGTTAAGAATGCCATCTTCCAAGTTAAATGCAAAGATAACTTTACTGAAAAATATGATGACACTGTGTTTTTAACAGCAAAATAAAAAGACAATAATTAATGCACATTAAATCTGTTATTTTCTCTGTGGTTACCTGGGATCTCTAATGAGACAAAGAAAGAATAATACCACTGTTCCCACAAGGTTAGAAGGTGACTAAGGTATGGTTAAATATGGGGTCGGCAATCCCACCATGTGAAACAAATTGCTTCAGAAACCACCACTACAAGAGTGTATAAGTTCCCTGGTGCAGGCTTCCATCATGGAGCTACTGCAGTGGTGAACCCATGTTCAATATAAAGCAAAACAAGGAATGATGTCATCAAGATAGCTGAACATAAATAATAATGTTTATGTATATAATCATATGAGGTGAAAAGGAAAACAAGAATGACTTAAGACAAATATTTATTTAAACAAAAAAAAAAAGAATGCTGACAATGAGACAAGTATTATAGTCCTTGGTCCTTTTCATATTGTTGTATGGTTTGTTACTGAACTGTTGTAGATCTGTTGTCAGCATTGTTACTGAACTGTTGTACTGACTGTTGTAGATCTGTTGTAAGCATTGTTACTAAATTGTTGTACTGACTGTTGTAGATCTGTTGTAAGCATTGTTACTAAATTGTTGTACTGACTGCTGTAGATCTGTTGTAAGCATTGTTACTGAACTGTTGTACTGACTGTTGTAGAATGCTTTAGCTTCCTCATCTACCACTCATTTTCTGATTCCCTTTTACCTCTCCACTCTTCATTTCCCCAGCAGTATACAAACAAGAACATATAAAATTATTAACAGTTGGTTATTCCTGAATGCAAATTTACCTAAAAAGGAGTCTAAGAAAAATCAAATTTGGATGACAGATGACATCTTGAATAAAATGGCAGAAAGAAAGAAAGCAAAAAATACTCCAGAATATAAAACAATAGACAATGACATACGTACTATGTGTAGAGAAGCAAAAGAACGGTGGATAGAAACAAAATGTAAGGAAATAGAAGACTTGGAAGCGAAGCACATGACAAGAGATATGCATGAAGAAATAAAGAAATTATCAAATCGGTCGCGGTTTGCACAAGGAGGAAGCTGTATCAAGAACAAAAATGGTGTAATATTACTTGATGAGAAAGACATATCAAACAGATGGGCAGAATACGTAAAAGAACTATTCGAGGACAACAGAGGTAAAAAACCATCACCAGATTCTAATGAAGGCCCACACATTCTCAGATCAGAAGTAGAGAATGCCATTCATATGATACAAAAAGGAAGATCAGCAGGCATGGATAACATAAACATTGAAATGATAGAAGCTCTGGAGAGCTTTGGTATAGATACAATCACAGAAATATGCAATGATATATACAATACAGGATATTTACCACACGACATGAAGACATCAGTTTTTATAACATTGCCCAAAAAAACCAAATGCAACAGAATGTTCAGACTTCAGAACAATCAGCCTGATGAGTCATGCAATAAAGATACTGCTCAAAATCATACAGGAAAGAATAAAAAGTAAAGTAGACAGCGAAATCCAAGAAGAACAGTTTGGTTTTAGACAGAACAGTGGAACAAGAGAGGCAATATTTTGCCTAAGAAGATTAGCAGAAAAATATACAGAGGTCCAAAAAAGTATGTATATGTGCTTCATTGACTATAAGAAGGCTTTTGACAGAATCCATCATGAGAAAATAATTGAATGCCTCAAAGACATAGGTATTGATGGAAAAGATATAAGAATACTCAGTAACCTTTATTGGGAGCAAACTGCCACAGTAAGATCGGGAAGGAATTATTCACCATACATAGACATAAAAAGAGGTGTCAGACAAGGTTGTGTGCTGTCCCCCTGCCTATTTAATTTATACACCGAAAAAATTTTCAAACAGATACAGGAAATACCAGGACTGAACATCAGTGGAAGATCAATAAACAACCTTAGAAATGCAGATGATACCGTGTTGTTAGCTGAAAGCGAACAGGAGTTACAAGAACTAGTGAAGCAAGTGAACAGTATAAGTCATGAATATGGACTCGACATTAATATTGAGAAAACTAAAACTATGATAATTAGCAAAACAGACGATAAACCCACATTAAAGATAAGCGTAAATGGGAAAATCCTGGAACAAGTCAAGAGCTACGTATATCTTGGTCATATAATAACAGAAGATGGCAGATGTGAAACAGAAATCAAGAAGAGAATAGGAATGGCCAAAGCTACATTCAACAACATGAAACATATACTGACATCCAAACAGTTATCTCATAAATTAAAACTGAGAATCATAAAGTGTTATATATATTCTGCATTTCTGTATGGTGCAGAAACATGGACGATGAATAAGCATTTGGAAGAAAGAATTGAGGCTCTTGAAATGTGGATATATAGAAGAATGGGGCGTATCTCATGGAAAGAGAAAACAAATAAGGAGGTCCTAGAAAATCTAGGTATGAAAAGAGAACTAATGAGAGAGGTCAAAGTTCGGCAGCTAAAATACTTTGGCCACATAAAAAGGCATAACACCTTGCAGAAGACCATAACAGAAGGGAGAGTTGAAGGTAAACGTGCAAGGGGAAGACAGCGCTATAAGTGGGAAGATAACATCAAGAGATGGACGGGAAAGAGTCTATCAGAGTGTACCACCAAGACAAGAGACAGAAGACGTTGGAGATCCATTACAGCCAACCTCCGTTGTGGAGATGGCAACTGATGATGATGATGACCTCTACACCTCACGGTAGAAGGGAAACGACTAAGTAAGTAGTAAGTAAGTATTCCTGAAGCAATTTTCTATTCATCTGCCCTTTCACTCATTATCTCAAACTGAATTGATTATTGTCTAATAGTTGATCTGTATTATTACTTATGATCATCTGATGCAAAACATAAATTGGACACCAATGTTGCTAAAGGTCAGAAGTTTTGTTGCAATATTCCTGGTGACAAAGGCAAGAGGCACTCCCATTCATTGGACTTGTAATACAGAAATCAACAGAAATCGTTCAACACAAAAATCATATTCTTCAGCTCAATCCTTCTGTATGGCCATGAAACATGTAGAACAAACAACAACAACAAACAACCAGAAAGATAACAGATTTTTACATATCAGTAGCTTGCATAGAACAGAAGGACTAAACAGTGCGCCAAGGTCACTAAATGGGGAACTGATGACAAGAACCAGACATATGCCAGGGAAACAGGAAATGAGAAGAGGATGCTGCCAATAGATAGGACCTCTTGATAGCATTACAAGATAGTCCTTGTTCTGAAGTAGAGCAAAACCAAAGAACACAGGGAGAAGAGAGCTGGTGACACACTAAAAAAAAAACTGATAAAGAATACATGGAAAGATCTTGAGCAGATTGCACTGGACAGGAAAACCTGGCCCTTGTTCATGGAAGGCCTATGCTTCTTGGGGAGCTGAATAGAAATAATGATAATGATTCCTGGTAGTATACTTATCATTCTTCTTGTTTACCTGAGCTCAGTATCCCAAAGTAAGCCTTGAACTCATCAAAAGAGACAAAGCCATCCCCCGAAGAGTCCACTAACAGAAACATGTTTCTCACAAACAGTGACTGTGGCTGAAGGCCAAGGGCATCTGCAAACTCAGTTCTGGTCAACTTGGTGGCCAAGACTTCTTCCACATGGTCAGGGTTTGTTACCACAACCTCATTACCAGAAAGCTGGACATGTGTTGTAGAATACTTGTTTTATTATCACGTTTTATTAAACAAATATTAAATAATTATGAGTACAACCACAGACTAATGATATTAAGTAAACTAATTACTAGTCTAATGCAGCGGAACACAATGAGGGTAACAATGTGTTTGTGTGTGAATCACATGTTTCTGCTGTGAGTTGCTATCAATAATATAACCTATCAGGAACAGGCTGCCATAAGGAGGCAGCCCCTCCACCATGCAAAGGCCCAACAGGCCAATCACCTGTTTGCTTTAAATCATGATTACGCGAACTACAAGAGAAAAAAACCGGACTGATTCTAAAGGCGACAAACTGGAACGGACTACGACTTATGGAACTTGGAACACAAGAAGTATAAATGGGAAAGAAGAGGAGCTGGTGGAAGAGATGAGGAAAGCAAAACTAGAAATCCTGGCTATTACGGAAACAAAGAAAAAGGGACAAGGAGTCATGAATCTCGATGGCAATACGCTGCTCTACAGTGGTGTACCCACATCTGAAAGAGCTAAAGGGGGCGTGGGTTGCATTGTGGCCAAAAACCAAAAAGATAGTATCAAGGGATGGAACTTTGTCTCGAAGCGCATTATGGTTATAAAACTAAAAGAAGGAGAAACCATAGTCAACCTGGTCATAGTGTATGGGCCAAAGGAGGATGAGAGAGCAGAGGTCAAGGAGGAATTCTTCGAGCTGCTTCAAAGGACAGTGGATGACTGCCTAGATGAAATTATCATGCTCGGAGATTTCAATGCCAGAATTGGAAATGACCATGCTAGATGGGGTGGAGTTATCGAAAGATATGGAGAAGATACTCTCAATGACAATGAAAAGCGACTCCTTAGATTCTGCACAGATCAGAATCTGATCATTACAAACACAAAGTTTCCCCATAAGCACATACATGCATACACTAGATGTGAACCAACAAAGATTGAGAAGTCAGTGATCGACTATGCCATTGTTAGGAGGAGCTCATTCAAATATGTCCGGGATTCTAGAGTCTGGAGGGGGCCAGAGATTGGAAGTGATCACTACCTGCTTACAATCAAAAGAACAATTGAAAGAGTTGCTCAGCCTAGGAACTGCCCAACATCACGCAAGAAACCAAGTAAACGAATGGGAGAAATGAGCACTAAGACCTACAAGCTGAGAGAGCCAGAAATTAAGACCAGATATCAGGGGCTTATTGCTACAGCGATGAGAAACACAGAAGAACAACCTGATGACTTGGAAACCCTCTGGCTTAAATTCAAGGACATCATAAAGACAGCTGCTGCAGAAGCATGTGGTGAAGTCCGACTTGGGAACAAGAGAAAGAGGACACCTTGGTGGACAGAGGCAGTCAAAGAGAAAATAAGAGAGGAGAAAATAAGAGAGAAGAAAATGGCATGGAAACAATACTTAGGAGCTAAAAACACAGCAGGACAAATAGAGAAATATACAGAATATGTGATACTCAGAACAGAAGCAAAGAACAAGGTGCTAGCAGCAAAACAGAAGTCCTGGGAAGAATTTGGAGAAAAGCTAGAAAAAGATGCGCAAGAAAATGAGAAATTGTTCTATAAGACCCTAAAGAACATGAGGAAGGAAAAACAATGCCCTCTCAAATTTATAAAAAACAAGCAAGGCAAATTGCTTACTGCCCTGAAGGAAGTAATGGAAAGATGGAAAGAATATTTCTCAGAACTCCTTGATGGTGAGCAAGTTCAAGCATCAGAAATGATAACCACTAGCACAGAAGAGGAAACCAATGGTGACGAAGATGACATAAAGATGGAAGAACTGAAGGCAGCACTGAAGAAAATCAAGATGGGCAAAGCAGCAGGGCATGATGGTATAACACCAGAAATGGTTAAGTGCATGGGAGCATCAGGCAACCTATTACTCTTAAGGGTCCTACAGGCAGCGTGGTGCAACAAGACCATACCAAAGGATTGGGAGATTGCCATCATAACACCAATTTTCAAAAAGGGTGACAATCGACAATGTGGAAACCATAGAGGCATATCCCTTCTCAGTGTCCCTGGTAAAATCTACTCTAGAATCCTAGAGAAGAGACTCCGACACATAGCTGAGCCACAATTGGATGAGGTCCATTGCGGATTCCGAGCTAACCGAAGTACTTAAGACATAATCTTCATACTCAGACAGCTGAGTGAAAAGGCCCTTGAGTATAAGAGTGAGATCCATCTTTGTTTCATAAATCTGGAAAAGGCGTTTGACAGGGTCCCCTGGAGCAAACTATGGGACTGTTTGGCAAGGATGAACATTCCAGCACCTCTGATTCATGCTGTACAGAGCTTCTACAAGTCTTGCAGAAATTATGTGAGGACAGCAAACCATGAGTCAGAAGAGTTCAGGACCATCACTGGTGTAAGACAAGGTGATATCCTGTCACCTTATCTTTTCGTCCTCATGGACGATGTCATCAAGGCATGTAAGAAGAGAACACAAAAGTATTTAGTGGGGTACTGGAAGATGAGACAGGTCTGTATTTCAGAGCTGGCATTTGCTGATGATGTTGCCCTGATTGCTAAATCAGAGGCACATCTCCAATCCAACCTGCAAGTCTGGAAGGAAGAGCTGGAGAAGAGAGGGATGGTCATAAGCAGCTCTAAAACAAAATCTGTGGTGATATCACGAGAAGAAAGAAGACATCCGATTAAGCTGGGAGAACAGGTCCTGGAGCAGGTCGACCACTTTAAATACCTTGGAGCTATTATAGACCAAAAGGAAGGCATCAAAGAAGAGTTGGCCACTCGAAAAGCAGCAGCTGGGAGACTTTTTCAGGCCATAAATCGAGGATTCCTCAGCAAGAGAGAGGTTGGTAAGAAAACAAAGATGGCTGTAAACCGCTCCACCTATGTCCCAGTCTTGACCCACAAAGTCAGATCCAAACCTCAGAAATGAGGTATCTGAGGAAGGTGGTTGAAGTAACAAGAAGAGACATGGTCCGCAACCAGACAATATGTCAAGGCCTAAAAACCCAACCCCTGCAGACCCAAGTAGAACAGCCCCAACTGAGATGGTTTGGCCATGTCTGCAGAATGGGAGAAGATCGGATACCACAAGGATGGGAAATTAAGAGCCAGGGATCCAGACCTCCAGGATGACCCAATGTCCGTTGGGAGGACAACATTAGACAATCTTTGAAGGACCGAGGACAAGAATGGTACCAAGCCAGGAAGAAGACAGCCGATAGAATAATATGGCGCTCTCTCTTACAAACCTCTACACCTCACGGTAGAAGAGGAACGAATAAGTAAGTAAGTAAAAACTGTATCAAATAGAAAGTTATCTTATCTTTCAAGTGAAGTTAACATTTAGTAAAATATTTAGTTTTAATTTTCCTTGCTCTGATGATGAGACGGCAAGAAACAGATTGTACGGTACAGATAAAAGTTACATATAGGCTGGAGATATTTCACATTATAGATACTCTGAACCTTTAAAACAGACATGATTTGATTAAGATAGATGTTTAGAAAGCTCAGTGTCTTTAAAGAAGATCCCTACAGCTCCTGGGTTGCCTACTGCTGCACTAGACAATATACAATATATGAACCCATAGATAAATTGGAATAGGAAAGTATGCCTTACTGGAATCATAAAATCTCCATAAAGTATTTGACCAAATGTTGTATATCAAAAGGAAAACAGTCACTATAACCTACACACTTACTTCCTAATCTTATTCAGCAAACAAGTCTTCATATATTTCACAAATTCACAGACAGACAGAAACATTGGAACATACAATTTCATCAATCATCTCTAAAAAAAATTAGGTTACCTCAGCTAAGGCATTCTTGAAAAATCTAGCCAATACTTCTTTTCTTTGATCGACTGTTGTAGCTTCTCTCCACATGATGTTCTCAGCCATGGGGGGACCTACACAAGATTTACATTTTTTTAATGAACATATATTAACGTAGGTGGCTGAAATTTAAAAGAAAACGAATTCACAGCCATTCTTTCTTACTGCTACTGTCATGGAATCACACTTGGGGAAATGTGGCCAAATGATTGTTAATCCTTAGCTGTTCTTTCTTACTGCTACTGTTTTTAGAGTCACACCTGATGAAATTTGACTGAAAGGAAACGTAACTAAATCATTGTTAATCTTTATCTATTTTTTCTTACTGCTACATTAAGAAAATATGATCAAATGATTATTAATCTTCAGCAATTTTTTCTTACTGCTACATTGGGAAAATGTGACGAAATGATTTTTAATCCTCAGCCTTTCTTTCTGATACTGTCATTGTGTCACACTTTAGAAAATTGGCTGTGACTGTTCTCTTGACCTACATATGTAGACAGATGAATCATACGTGTATCTTGGCAACAATATAGACAAAGTTGGAGGAACAGACAGTGACATTAAAATAGGAAAACTAAATGCAAGAGCAGCTTTCAGTGCGTTGGGACAAATATAGAAATCAAAAGAAATAAGTCCAAACAAATATTCAACTCAAATGTCAAGTCAACTCTATTGTATGGCTCGGAAACAAAAACAACAACCAAGACACTACAGACTTTCATTAATAGGTGCTTGCATAGAATTGAAACTATATAGCAAACAGTACAGTCAGCTGGACAAGGAAACGCCAAACCCGAGCCAACAAAAGGAATTTCCTAGACGATCTTGCAAGACAGGCAGAAGAGGCAGCGCTGAGAAATGAACAAAGCACAGTATACAAAATAACTAAAACCATCAGCGGAAAACGACGTGCAAACAATATTACATTGGTAAGAGATAAGCAAGGAAATCTCATCATGACAGCAAAGGCTACTAGAACCACTATTTGCACAAGTCTGGAAAACAGGGACAACACCAATGGAGTGGAACAAAGGAATAAATATCAAATTGCCCAAGAAGGGAGACCTTGCAGAATGCAATAATTGGAGAGGAATCACTCTTCTCTCAGTCCCAGCAAAATATTAGGCAGGATAATTATACAGAGAATTTCAAAAGCAGACCACAAACTGAGGAAAGAACAAGCAGGATTTAGAAAGAACAGAAGATGTGTAGATCATATATTTACCCTCAGGAACATTATAGAGCAGTGCTCAGAATGGCAAAGACAGTTGTACATTAATTTCGTTGATTTTGAAAAGGCTTTTGACAGTATACATAGGGACAGTCTATGGAAAATACTGAGGGCTTATGGAATTCCAAGTTGCATAGAGTCAATCATAAAAAGCCTCTATGCCAACTTTACGTGTAGCGTAGGGCAGAGCAACCTAACCTTTGAGGTGAAGACAGGAGTACGATAGGGATGCCCCTTATCAACCACTCTATTTTTAACAGTCATAGACTGGGTGATGCGACAGACAAGAGAGGGCAGTCCAAGAGGAATAAGATGGACTACATTTTCTACACTGGAAGATCTGGAATATGCAGATGACATTGCACTACTAGCATATTCACATCAACACATCCAGGAAAAAGCAGATAGCTTTAATGAGTATAGCCAGCAGGTGGGCCTGAACATCAATCTAAAGAAGACAGAGGTCACGACACTCAATGTGAGCAACCCAGAGCCCATAACAGTAAGGAATTAACAGCTGGAACAGACAGACACCTTCACATACCTAGGATGCAAAGTAACACCAGATGGCGGAGCAAGCAAAGACATCAACAACAGAATGAACAAAGCAAGAACAGCCTTTTATAGTCTAAACAACATCTGGAAGTCCTCTCAGTACAGCACAAGCACAAAATTAAGATTATATCAGAGCTGTGTGCTTTCTGTGCATCTCTATGGTGCGGAATGCTGGAGAGTAACAGGGAAGGAAATGTCAAAATTGTCCTCTTTTCAAACATCCTGCCTAAGAAAAATTCTCAGAATCTTTTGGCAGAATACCATTACCAACCAAGATCTGCTTACTCGGAGCAAGCAAGAGGACATTCACACCATCATAGCTGGCAGACGCTGGAGTTGGGTTGGCCATGTCCTCAGAAGAGACCCCGATACCATCACAAGAACAGCTATGATATGGACCCCTGAAGGAAAACGAAAGAGAGGCTGACCAAAAACAAAGAATGAACCAGAGCTGGGGCACTGCACGAAGGATGGCCACCGACCGAGCAAAGTGGAATCAATTTGTTGCTGCCCTACAAGACGCCACCAGGCGTGATGGCCACTGACTGACGGTCAGCAGCTAAGGATCAAAGAAGAAGAAGGAAAGAAGCATAGAATAGAAGGATTAACGTCAAGATAACTGATAACAACCAGACAGGTGACTGGAACAAGAGTTGAAATGAAGATGCTGGTAATAGAACACAGATTGTGAAAACGTACTGAAAGCATTACAATGAAGTCCTGGTTCTGGCATGTCCAGGGTAAGAGAGGTGTTAGGAGACCAAATTCATAAAGAAGAGAGTAGGAGACAGAAATAAAAGACATGGAAACACTTTGAGCAGATGGCACAGGACAGGAGATGGGGGGGGGGGAACTTGGAAGGTGTTTCTTGAAAGCCAATGCTCCAAGGGGAGGTGAAGGGATAATGAATGAATGAATTACACAGCCCTACCAAAAAAAAATTTTTTTTTGGTGCCAAACATTTTACTCTTGATTGTACATAAATGAGGCCTGCTCAATCCAAATATCACATTTACTTGTCTGTAGCAGCTCTAGTTTTTGAGATACAGACATTTTTGTATTTCATTGTTGTTGTTGTTGTCGATATCCCATAGCTGCTGAGCATATCTACTCTTGGCAGCCCAATGCCATTCTTAAAAAAGTGCAGGTTTTCTGCAGTTGTTTTAACGTTCCGTATAGTGAGTTGGTGACTGTCAGAGGTGTCTGTAAAAGTTTTTTCCTGGCGTTTGTGAGTGATGGACACTCCATGAGGAGGTGTCTGGTTGTTTCATAGGGATGAGAGTAGTGTCTACACATGGGTAGATGCTGAGGGTTGATACGGTTTAGATGGCTATTGACTCTGGTGTGTCCTGTTCGGAACTGAAAGATAAGACTTTGATTTCTCCTGCTGAGTCTGTTTATGTTGTCGTTGTCTTTTGGGCAGGTCATTTCATTAAAGACATTTCGGCCAGTCGGCCCGTTCGCCCATCTGTTCAGCCAGATTTCTCTTGTGTTGTTTCTGAGAATCTGTTTGACTGTTCTCATGCTGCAGGGTCTGTCCTTTTGTTGTTTAGAGGCTCCTGTTTTAGCAAGTCTATCAGCTGTCTCATTTCCAGTTAGATCACTGTGTCCAGGGATCCACTGTAGAGTTACACTGATGGAGTAGGCTGTGATCAAGTTATGAACCGCTTTTCCTATAAGAAAAATGTCTTTGTTTTCATATGGAGTCTGTTTAAGTGCTTCCAGAACAGACATGGAGTCACTGAAAATCACTATATCTGATGGCTTTCGTTCCATAAGGTCAAACTGTTGGTGTAGTAATTCAATGGCTGTCTTGATGGCCTCAGCCTCCGCTTCATAATTTGAACAATTCTCACCACAGGAGTCGCAGAACTCATAAGAGGATCCATCCAGGTACCATATGCAGACGTCATATCCTGCAAAAGAGGTGGTCTTGAAAGCTGAACCATCTGTGTAGGCCTGTATTGCTGACATTGGGTAGCTGTTTATGGTCTCCAAGGCACACGTCTTCAAGATTTTCGGTAGTGTTTCCTTGTTGGCCGTTTCATCTATCAGTTGTGTTTTGACAGTTGGTTGATGGAAGTTTTCCCAAGGGGGTGGTCTAAAGTATTTGTTTTCCAATTCTCTCTCTTGCGGGAGATGGTGTTTATCATTTTCCTCTTTGGCCATGTCCAGGAGAGATAGTTGTTTCAGTCTTCGTGTTTGTTTCCAAGTGTCAATAAGTACTTTGTTTGGGTGGTCTTTCTCTTGTCTCCTGTATCTCTCTACAGCTTCAGTCAGTGCTCTTTTACGCCTAATATCCAGTGGCTCTATATTGGCATCTATCTCACATACGGCTGTGGGTGTTGATCTCATCCCTCCACAAATTAAGCTGAGAGCTTGGTTCTGCACACGGTCCAGAGATGAGATGGTATTAGTACTCACAATGGTCTGGAGGGGGAGGTTATAGTCTATCACTGATCTCACATAGCCGAGATATAGTTGACGAAGTGTTAGTTTATCCGCTCTCCAATTTGTACTAGCTAGCCGTTTGATGAGGTTTAGACGCTTACATGCTTTTTCCCTGAGGCTGTAGATGTGTCCATCTAGTTTCAATTGTCTGTCCAGTTTTACTCCTAGATAGACTGGGTGCTCCTCTTTTGTTAGCGTTTCCCCATTCAGTTTGATGTTGATAGGTCTTTTTGATATTTTGTGGCTGCGCGAGAAAGTGGTGTATACAGTTTTCTGCGTATTGATTTTTAGTTTCCACAGTTCGCAATATACTGACATTGTAAGGAGAGCTCTGTTGATCTTGGCTTTTGCCAGAATGGGATATTTATCAGTAGTCCAGATGGCAAGGTCATCGGCAAACAGCGCCTTCGACACATTCAGATGTTTGGCAAGGTCATTAATAAAGATGAGGAAAAGGGTGCAGCTTAAAGGATAGCCTTGAGGCAGTCCTTCTTCCAGCGTTCTTTTCCGTGAAATTGCACCAGCATAGTTGGTAGCTATGGTTCTATTTGTTAGGAAGGCCTGTATCCATCTAATCATTTTCCCTCCTATTCCCATTCTTTTCATCTTTAGCAAAAGTCCCTTTCTCCAAACTCTGTCGTAGGCTTGCTCAAGGTCGATGAACACAGCTATTGTGCTTTTTCCCTCTTGAAAACCATCCATCACATTCTGTGTGAACCTGAAGAGGGGGTCATCTGTGCGGCACTTACGTCTGAAGCCTGCCTGGTTGTTGTCCAGAAGGTTCCAGCTTTCCAACCACCAATATAGTCTGTTGTTTACCATTCTCTCAACCAGCTCATTAATACAGGGTGACAAAAAGTGCACGTGCGGGCCCATTTTTTTTTGGGTCACCCTGTATTATTACAATATTTTCTATATAAGGCTATGTAAAAAAAAACTATTGCTGTCTAGTCCTTTACAAAACAAAACTGCTTATTTACTCTCAGTTTCAGTTTTCCAAGAATCTTCCCAGAATTGCCTTTTTTAGATTTTAAGCCACTGCATGCATGTAAGTATGCTACTTATTTTATTACACTTCTAACAGAGAATGGCATCATCTTCAAGAAGAGCATGTTTTCTTTCACCGCATTTATTTTGTTATATTTGTGGAGAGTACACTTTCAAAGAAGAACATAGGAAGCATATTACTGTTTTTGTGAAAAAGGCATACTTTGCTTACTTTAAAGTAAAACTAGGTGACCAGGACAAGTCTTGGGCTCCTCATATTGTTTGCAAAACATGTGTTGAACACCTGCGACAGTGGACTTGTGGGAAAAGAAAATGTTTAAAATTTGGAATTCCAATGGTTTGGAGAGAGCCCAAGAACCACTATGATGACTGTTATTTCTGTGTTGTGAATATTAAGGGAATTAATGGAAAATATCACAAAAAGTGGAAATATCCAGATTTAGATTCTGCTAGGCGACCTGTTCCACATGGAGATGACATACCAATTCCAACTTTCAGTCAGATTTTGGATTCCCTGCTAGAAGATGAGACAGCAGTGCATGTGGAACGACAAGTGACAGTGATAGTGATTTCGAAGATGATTTTTCAGATGCTCAACGCTTCGACCAGCTTGAACTAAATGATCTAATCCGAGATCTATATCTCTCCAAGGAATCTTCAGAACTTTAGGCTTCAAGATTGAAAGAAAAAAATTACTGACTGCTGAAACAAAGGTTACATTTTATCGCAGCAGAGAGCAAGGTTTTATTCCATTCTTTTGTAAAGAAAACAACCTTGTGTTTTGTACTAATGTAGGAGGTCTTGTTAACAAAATGGGTGTAAGTTATACACCAGATGAGTGGCGACTTTTCCTTGACAGCTCTAAAAGTTTGAAAGGTGTTCTCTTACACAATGGTAACAAATATGGCTCAATTCCAATTGCTCATTCTACTACAATGAAGGAGGAGTATGCTACAATAAGCACAGTTCGGGAAAAATTGAAGTATTTAGAACATAACTGGATGGTTTGTGTAGATCTTAAAATGATGAACTTCTTGCTTGGCCAGCAAATGGGATTCACCAAATATCCATGCTTTAAATGTTTGTGGGATAGCAGGGCAAAAGATATGCACTGGACAAAAAAACAGTGGCCGTTGAGGGATGAATTTAAAGTTGGAGAAAAAAAATTGTCAATAAGCCTCTCATTGATCGAAAAAGAGTTCTACTGCCACCATTACATATAAAGCTTGGCTTGATGAAGCAATTTGTTAAGGCACTGAACAAAGATGGTACCTGTTTTAATTACTTATGCAGAAAGTTTCCAGAATTGAGCATAGACAAACTTAAAGCTGGAATTTTTGATGGACCTCAAATTAGAAAGTTAATAAACGATCCAAATTTTATTGATTCTATGAACAAAACAGAGTCCACAGCCTGGTCATCATTTGTTTTAGTTGTGCAAAACTTTCTGGGTAACTTTAAAGCAGACAATTATTCTGAATTAGTTGGAAACATGCTGTCAAGTTTTTGTGAACTTGGATGCAACATGAGCATAAAATTGCACTACCTCCATAACCATTTATATTTATTTCCGGAGAATCTTGGCGACTTTAGTGAGGAGCAAGGTGAAAGATTTCACCAAGATATAAAAACAATGGAAGAGAGATACCAGGGACTTTGGGATGCCCACATGATGGCAGATTACTGTTGGACCCTTAAGCGTGACTGTCCGGGCATATCACATTCCAGGAAGTCCTCGAAAAGATCCTTTTTGCGTGTTGACTAAACAAGTGCTAGTGATAAAGTTTTATTACATTTATTGTAATATATGCACAGTAATTACATATAATATGAATGCAGATTAAAGTCAAAATGCCACTGATAGTACCTAACTCTAGGATTGTACATAACAATTGCCCTACTAATATGGTCATTCTTAGTTATCTCAAAAACTAGAGCTGATAGAAAAAAATCTGATTACATTTTTGGAATCAGCAACCCAAAATTACCCAAGAACAGCTATAAAATTTAAGGCACCAAAATGTGTGTATA